>OX393559.1:50793640-50883449 GCA_947650365.1 Chamaelirium japonicum
GATTGGCTTTGTAATAATAAACATATATTGGTTGTATCATCAGAGTTTGGGGCGTTAACCACTATTAGAAGTTGGATCGTTTCTTCTGGATCTTGAATTATTTTCCTTTTAAAATATCTATGAGCAGCTATTTATCACCCTTTATGTTAAATTTTGGCCTGATACATTGGCAAACAGTTAGCCTCTAGTCTTTTGTTTCATTTGGATTTAACTTTCGTCACTGCATCATGCTGGATATTGGCAGTAGATATCCGATTGCCTGATGAGCTCAATAGAAATAAGCAGTTGCTGAATCTTCCTCTTCATATAGAACCGAACAATCTATTCATACGTGGGATGAAACTGAAAGCCCGACAGTATCACTTCATCCGCTTTGTCGATATCACCCACATTCATGAATCGTTGATCCAAAGCACAGGCCTTTATTTTTTGGTGCACCATAGGAACCATTACATTATGGCCTGCATGTTTTCTTGAACAATGGCAGAAAGTAAAAGGGGGAACATCAAAGCGTGGCTCTTGTTGCCCGCACCTCTCGACAACAAACCTGATTACTACTAAAAGTTAATCTAAACAAGTCAAAGAAAAACCAAGTCCCACATGACATATTTCATGCAGTTCAATGCCCCCATGTATTCCTCCCAATGGCTTCACCCTCCGAATACCCGGTTGGTCTTTCAGGGCTTGTAACTCTGTTGGAAGGAGCAGCTGAATCAGTGCTTTTATAAGCACAACCAAGGTGCTTAAAGCTACTACCGAGGAGCTCTGGTTAGCAAAATTATCAGAATAATGGATTTCCCAATCCCTCCTACCAAATCTATGGTGATGGGTGAAAGACCAGAAAAATAAACCACGAATCATCTTTCAGTACATGGAAACTAGAAAAAAAAAATACAAGATGAAAGACCAAAAAAATAAAAACACATCTTTCAGTAAAGTGCTCCCCTAATTCGGTGCAATTTTTCAAAAATAAAATTACAACATGAAGACCATAAAAGAAAAATTGGGTCATCTTTCAGTGCATCACCAGTAAGTCTAGCACTCTCTGCAATTGGAAGATTCACAACATTAGAGAGAGAGAGAGAGAGAGAGAGAGAGAGAGATTAATTCACCAACATAATCAGATGATGAAAGCTGCTTGCAAAAAAAAAATCAGAAAACCTAAACAATATTATTAGGGTGGTGGTGGCGGTGGTGGTTCCACCTGATGAGAGAGAGAGAGAGAGAGAGAGAGAGAGAGAGAGAGAGAGAGAGATTAATTCACCAACATAATCAGATGATGAAAATTGCTTGCAAAAAAGAAAAATCACAAAACCCAAACGATGTTATTAGGGTGGTGGTGGTGGTGGTGGTTCCACCTGATGAATGAGAGAGAGAGAGAGGAGAGAGAGAGAGAGAGAGAGAGAGAGAGAGAGAGAGAGAGATTAATTCACCAACATAATCAGATGATGAAAACTGCTTGCAAAAAAGAAAAATCACAAAACCCAAACGATGTTATTAGGGTGGTGGTGGCGGTGGTGGTTCCACCTGATGAATGAGAGAGAGAGAGAGGAGAGAGAGAGAGAGAGAGAGAGAGAGAGAGATCACCTGATCAAAGAGTCTCGGACTTGGTCGGGATCTCGCTGGCAGCCGGTGAGGGGATCTCGCTTGTAGCCGGTGGTCGAGATCTCACGGGCATCCATCGCAGCGGTGGTCGGCAGATCACAGCTCCGGTTGTCGGGCTTCGAATGCGAGAGAGAGACGTTTGAGCTCCTAATTCACCAACATAATCAGATGATGAAAATTGGTTGCAAAAAAAAAAATCAAAAAATCCCAACAATGTTACCCAATGAGAGAGAGAGAGAGAGAGAGAGAGAGAGAGATAGATCACCTGATCAAAGAGTCTCAGCCTCGGTGGTCGGGGGATCGCTGGCAGCCAGTGGGGGAATCTCGCTTGCAGCCGGTGGTCGGTAGATCGCAGCGGTGGTCGCGATCTCGCGGGCATCCATCGCAGCCATGGTCGGCAGATCGCAGCTTCGCTTGTCCGGCATCGAAGAGACATTTGCTGTTTCGCGTGGCGTCAGGAGATCCACGAGGGAGTCGGAGGCATGGTTGCCGGCTTGGCAACTTTCATCGGAGACGACATCATCTGCTGGGTGGGTTTTGCTATCTCAGCGATAGAAAGGGGAAGCTGCGCGTGGATTTCGCTCTACCCCGTGGCATGATGGAATTAAATAATCCCGGATCACATCCGACGGAGGAAAAAATGCCACATCAGCTGACAGCCCAATTGCAAAATTGGCTGTCAGCCTATATCCCGTTTCCTCTCTCTCTCTCTCTCTCTCTCTCTCTCTCTCTCTCTCTATATATATATATATATATATATATATATATATATATATATATATATATATATATATATATATATATAAGGGCATGCTATAATGCGGCATGCGGTAAGTGCGGCACCGCACTACAACCGTTTGATGCACGCGCTGTGTGCATTGCATGCACGCAACGATGCATCAGACGGCTGCGGTGCGATGCGACTTACCGCATGCCGCATTATAGCATATCCCTATATATATATATATATATATATATATATATATATATATATATATATATATATATATATATATATATATATATATATATATATATATATATATATATATATATATATATATATATATATATATATATATATATATATATACAGAACTGCTCACCTACGGGACGTCCCGCATTCTTATCTTGCGGGACAAAAAAATTTGAGGGACCTAGAGGTTTCATAATTTGCTGATTTTTGGTGAGGATGATCACCTTGTTATAGATAGAACCCCCACCAAAAATCAGCTAATTATAGAACTTCTAGGTCCCTCAAATATGCACTTCAATTTAACGGTTAAAATGGATGGTCGATAATGAAGAGCATATTTGAGGGACCTAGTAGTTCTATAATTTGCTGATTTTTGGTGGGGGTTCTATCTATAACAAGGTGATCATCCTCACCAAAAATCAGCAAATTATGAAACCTCTAGGTCCCTCAAATTTTTTTGTCCCGCAAGATAAGAATGCGGGACGTCCCGTAGGTGAGCAGTTCTGTATATATATATATATATATATATATATATATATATATATATATATATATATATATATAGAGAGAGAGAGAGAGAGAGAGAGAAAACGGGAGGTGAGCTGCCAGCCTAAATGTTCATTTGAGCTGTCACCGACAGCCGTCCGATCCCAATGATCGGACCGTCCCTTAAAAAAAAAAACAGCTGTTAACACAGCTGTCCCGTACGTCCCCTCTCCCTCTCTCTCTCTCTCTCTCTCTCTCTCTCTCTCTCTCTCTCTCTCTGCCTAGCCCGAACCGCCGTCCCTCTCCGGCGTGACCTCGTCCCCCTCCGGCAACCCCGTCCCCCTCCCCCTCCGACGGACCTCGTCCCCCTCCCCCTCTGGCGCGACCTCGTCCCCCTCCGGCGAGATCAGAGGAGGATGGGGGAGGTTGGGGCTGGATCGGCGCTGCCGGATCTCGCCGGTGGTCGCGAGAGGAAGGGGCTGCCGAAGTGGATCTGGGCAGAGAGAGAGGCTGCTGCCGGAGGATACCGGGAGATCGGGGGTGGAGGTCGGGGGCTGCTGGAGCTACGGGCGTCGGGGGGGAGGTCGGGGGCTGCCGGAGCTGCGGCTGGACCGGCGCCGGAGTGCGAGGAGAAGGGTCGGAGGGGACCGGGGTCGAAGGGGGCGTAGGGGTCAGGGTCGGGTTTCTTCACGAAGGAGAGAGAGAGAGAGAGAGAGAGAGAGAGAGAGAGAGAGAGAGAGAGAGAGAGAGAGAGAGAGATCCCGTGTTTGATGCTCGCCTGATCCCATGTTTGTTTTTTTTCTTTTAAAAGGACGGTGGATGATTAAGATCGGAGGGTTGTGAGCTGACAACCCAAATGGGCTGTCAGCTCATACCCCGTATTCTCTCTCTCTCTCTCTCTCTCTCTCTCTCTCTCTCTCTCTCTCTCTCTCTCTCTCTCTCTCTATATATATATATATATATATATATATATATATATATATATATATATATATATATATATATAAATATTCAGTATGGTTCTTTTTCATAAATCATATTAAAAACCATATAAAGATGATAAATACGTAATTAATGGTCAACTGATGTTAACTAAATAAAAATAATTAGTACTCTCTTTTTCTCTCTCTAATAAGTGAAAAACACCCGACTAGATTGCACACTTCTTCGGATAGATGTGATATCTTTTGTACTAAGTAGCATGCATCAAGTTCATCCGGCATTGCCTTGGTTTCTTACTAGTAATATATCTATTCAAAAATATGTCATACGAATAATTATCAAATCAAACAAATACTAACTTATTTTTTAAAAAAACACACTGACAATATTTGTTCGGGTTATAAAATGAAAATATGGGGGGTAAAGTCTAATTCAGGGCAAAATTTGGGGGGCACAGTCAAAATAACCCTATTTTCTCTAAATCAACTAATCGATACTTCTCTACAAAACTCTCCCTAAAATATTTTGCATGTACTACATTCTCTCTTATTTATCTTAACAATGCTCTATCTAAGATATTCTTCCTTCAAAACATTCTCTGCAATACTTTTAGATTTTTTTCAGTAACATTTTCTCTCTGACACATTCTTTCTATAACAAATACTACCAAGAAAATTCTCTAAAATATTTTCCACCTTCCATATTATCTCTACCATATTCTCTCCACCATTTTATTTTTACAAATAATGTTCGTTCGCTCTACGGTCCCCATCAGTATGACAACTTGAGTGAAGCTCCAATAACAGGCACCCATTGTATCATAGAATCTCATTCATTGGTTCTATTTGTTGAACAATTAATACTGATGGAGATAGTAGAGAGATATAAATACAAGGGTTCCTGCTCGCCCAGGTGACCTATCATCTGCTGCGATAGATAGAGACTTAACACACAACCATGCAAATCAAAGCCAAACCCATGCACAATCCATGTGCCGACGCAGAGGCCCATCCATGATAATAAGGTTCCAACATAGCAATTCAAATTTAGACTCAAATCAAAATACTGATTCCATACCCATCGCAGGCCAAATTGAAACCCAACCCAAGATTTCATGCTGCAAATCTCAAAAGCAAAAAAATTACGATGGAGTCACAAACCCATCTCATCCTGCCCCCCATCATACTCAGCGAAGACAACAAGGTCCAAATCATAGACCCGAACATTTTTATTCTCAACCTAAACATAAACCACCAAGCTAGCAGCAACTCAACCTGGAACGCAGACAGCATCTTATTTGGTGCTGTCCATGTGACGGATCAGATCAACAACGCGGGAGCTGCAACCAAGTCAAGAGGCTCAAAATTAGGAATCAAGCACAGGCGGGCGCAACCGTGACCACCGCATGTTTGAAGTATTAGTAAAATGCTCGACAACCATCCTGCTTTCCATCCAGATCAAGCCATCCTGATGTGGCAACTTGATCACAGCCGTCCACTGCACCCACACCAAACAGGTGAACTGCATCCATCCCAATTGGCAGGTAAAGTAACGGCTTTGATCAGGTCCCACACATCAGGTTGGCCCGATTCGGACAGGAAACTGGATGGCTGAATAGCATTCTTCAAAGTATTAACAGATGAAGGGCCATCCATTTAACTCCGACCTGTTAGTGCATTCATTATGCATGCGATTTTTATTTTTATTTTATTACCTGTAGCCCCATTCGTTGTCGTACCAAGCCACGACCTTCACAAAGTGATCATTCAGAGCAATCCCAGCCTTGGCATCGAAGATGCTTGACCTAAAATCAACCACCACCAACCAATCAGCACTCAGGCAAATAAAAAGGTTTAGTTCCTTCCCATTTTCGCACTATCACTGATCCAATACCTGCTGTCAGCCACAAAGTCGGAGGAAACCAAGTCCTCTTCCACATAACCCAAGATTCCTTTCAACTTCCCCTCAGACTCCTCCCTGCAATGCCAAAAAAAAAGGCAAGTAAATTACTTACACCAAACAGGAACGACGCCATGTAATTAAACAAAATGGATAAGAGGAATAAACCACTTCTCTTCCATTATGTAAATATATTTCAATCAGAAAACCAAAAAATGAATCCACTGCATACAAAGATATAATAATATTAGGATATTTCATCAAATAAGCAATTACGCATTTAGAATCTAGCACTATATCTAAGCTTCATCAGCATGGATTCGTGTTTTTTGCCTCTCAATTTTTGGTACGATTCGGTTTATTTTGCTTCGCAAGTTGGTTAGGCTTATGTCCGTACTGTTAAAAGATCATTATTATTTTTTTTTTTTGTAGATAGTTCCTGGATATTTGGTATTCACTTACTTGATAGCAGCCTTGATCTGGTCATATGTGGCCGCCTTCTCAATCCTGACAGTGAGATCCACAACCGAAACGTCCACAGTAGGAACTCAGAAAGACATTCCAATCAGCTTCCCATTCAAAGCAGGGAGCACTTTCCCAACAGCCTATGCATTTACCCAAGGGAAAAATATTAAGCTTATAATTTTGATAAACACCAACCATTGAATCAATTTACAGACCAAAAACAAGAAAAATGCTGACAAGTGACAATGGATATCTATAAGAAAAGTATCAGCACTGAAGCAATTACCATTAAACTCAAGAATAAGAGTGACACAATAGCATGACAAGAAGAACTAATCAAGTAATTAACACGCTATTATGATTACTACAATTAAACTTCTACATCACATTCTAAGGGAAATAGAAAGACGACAAGATAGCCTCAGCAATGGACCAACATATAGTGCACCCGAGTGTCCATACCTTGGCAGTTCCGGTGCTGCTAGGAATGATGTTAAAGCTAGCAGCTCTTCCACCCCTCCAGTCTTTGCTAGATGGCCCATCAACGGTCTTCTGAGTAGTTGAAACGTAACAAAACAGAAAGTCCAAATCAAACTAATTTTGTTCGAAAAAAAAAGCATAATATCAGATATTCCTCTAAATATATACCAGTGATTGCATGAACTGTGGTCATCAAACCCTCGACAATGCCAAACCTATCGTGGATGACCTGCCATAATTCACAACAGGCAAAGATCTATCATCAGCCACAGTACACATTTTTAGAACCTAACAACGAAGGAACAAGGAAGAAGTTATTACTTTGGCCAGGGGAGCCAGACAGTTAGTGGTGCAGCTAGCGTTGGAGACGATATCAATATCTGGCTTGTAATCATGCTGATTCACACTAATCACAAACATAGGAGCATCTTTGCTAGGGGCATAGATGATGACCTTCTTAGCACCACCCTGCAATCACATAACGCCGTCCAATAAGAGGATTTCTAGTTAAATGTACCAAGGGAAAAAAGTGACGAAAGATTTGTACAGTAAGCTGGGAAAACCTTCACAAGCTTGATGTTAAGAGAAAAAAAAATGACAAAAAAACAAACATTACAATTTCTTCCGGTTAAGATTATGCTATTGGCGTATGGAACATCTTGAGGTGTCGATTCTTTTGCGACCATAAATTTTTCTTTATTATCGTTTTATTGAAATTGAAGTCAACAACGATACATTACGCCAAGGGTTTCATACAATGACTGCTGGGTTCCTTTTTGAAAGGGAATATGGGAATTGACTCTGTCCATTTACTGTTAAAATGGAAAGCCAAGCGTCAACCCAGAACACATACCCCACCACAAATAGCATGGCCCAAAGTAGTTGTAATATCAAAAGCCAAAATATACGGGTACATGGAATGGTCTTAAATAAAGCAAAAAACTCTATTACAATATGCAGTTGGGACCCTTTCTAAAGGAGTTTCTTACGAAACCCCATTGCTACAGCAGAAGTATAAGGGAAGACAATAACTTGGATGTTGTGCCCTAGTTCAAAATCCAACTGCCGAAGCAAATTTAAACTAAAAAGGGGCCATCGACTGGCACTTAATCCAACTATATCTGACTAGTTGGAGCTGAAGCATCAAATATCATAATTAGAGAAACTAACTAAAGAACCAATAGAAGCAGAACTTGCTAATATCTTAATTTTGCAATCAATTCTGAATCCAAGCCATCATGCATTACGACCAAGAAAACTAACTAATGCAAACAATAGAATACCTTCAGATGTGCAGCAGCCTTGTCCTTGTCGGTGAAGACACCAGTCGACTCCACAACATAATCAGCACCAGTCTCACCCCCCATGGGATCTCATCAGGGTTCTTTCACAGAAGGAAAAAAGGTTTAGTTGTTCTTCGGTGGCAATAGATCTCAAATAACTAACGACCCGAGGGGACCGGAGCAAGGGTACCTAAAGCCAAATACAGTAACTAAGTAACTTCCTTCTCTTCGAAGAGAAGGGTTTTGCAGTCCTTCACCTTGATATCATGATGCTTCCATTGCCTGTGTTCGCTTGGGCAACTTTTCATATCTTATCATAGTCTCAACAAACTTGCATGTCCCTAACAAAAGTTTCTGATCAGTCATGAACTACATTCAATCAACAATCTGTGTTTCATTTCCCACAAAAGCTGAAATGATCCTCTTACAGTGATATTAGTAACTTTGAAGTCATGGGAGAAGACAGCTTACCCAAAGAACAAAGATATAGAGGTGCCGATTTACCAAAATAAGGTGACAAGGGATGTTAAAAACTTCCACGACAAAACGATGGGCATAGAAATTAAAGTCTTAACCTGAACTGCAGCCCCGAGAGCAACAACTTCATCAGGGTTAACAGTAACATTGGGGTCCTTTCCAGTCATCTTCTTCACGATTTCTTGGACAGCTGGCATTCGGGTTGATCCACCCACAAGAATCACCTCATCTAAGTCTTTGAATGAGAGCTTTGCATCTTTCAAAGCATTATCTATGGGAGTTTTAAGCCTAAAAGACACAAAAAATAAGCGAGAGCAACTGAGATGCCGAAAGCTAATATATATAGAAGAAAAGATAACAAAATATGTTCACATAGACAATCCTAAATGAATAATGCATGACACACAGCTTATGGTAACGAACTTAGGGTAAGACTGACTTTGCAAAAGAGCGAGCATCATGAATAAATGATATTTTTATCACAGGCAGGGAACAGATTAGTATTAAAACTAACACAAACTTTAAGGGAAATAACACTGTTGGTTATTCCATTTTGAATTTCAGACATAAGGCTACTGCATGAAATGATCTAACACCATGCAGTCCGCCTATTAGCAAATTTGAACAATGAACAATTTTGTACATAAAATAACCCATTAGGTGTCTGCATCACCCAGGGGGTCCGACTCACATGAGGCTTAGTTAGAAGTACATAGCATCACATTCAGAGATTTGGCATCAAACCTCACATAGATATCAACCTTGAAGAATATACATCCATTCGCCACTATTCTTACAGGAATCTTATAATGAAAATAGAATATACTTCTTCTAGCTCCGTTTAAAATCAACAATGAAAAGGTACCTGTCAAAGAGGTCCGAACACAATTCCTCAAATTTGGCTCTTGTAAGGGTTGCCTCAATATGCTTGGGGCCATCAGCGGTTGCAGTAATAAACGGCAAGCTGCCAAAGAGCAGTGGCATCATAAGGGTTAGAACAACAACAGAAAATTGAGGGCAAGTGCAACCGCTAAAAAACATAAACAAGCACAGTGAAATAAAAAACTAACCTAATATTTGTCTGTGTCAAGGATGACAACTCCATCTTAGCCTTCTCTGCTGTCTCAGTGAGACGCTAAAGAACTTACATAACATTGGCTCATTAAACAAATACAGTGTCTGGGTTAGCTAAATGTGATGGATAATTGGATATTTTAGTAAAAAAAAAATAAGTATAATTACTAGAAAATTTATTATAGATGTGTCCGGTTCTCGGATTGGTACGGGTTTACCCAAGTCCTAATTTGGTATTTCATCGGGTCCAAAAGAATGAGAACCGAACCAGTCCCAATTTGC
The DNA here is from genome assembly GCA_947650365.1 of Chamaelirium japonicum. Lineage (NCBI taxonomy): Eukaryota > Viridiplantae > Streptophyta > Magnoliopsida > Liliales > Melanthiaceae > Chamaelirium > Chamaelirium japonicum. The sequence goes on from OX393559.1 coordinate 50,803,610, forward strand.
AAAATACTCGAACCAACCCAACCCATTTATGTCGGGTAGTTCAGTTCTCGGGTTTAGCCGACCCAAGTTACACCCCCTAGGGTTAAGTGTTATTTTTTTGAAGCTGCATGTTCTAGTTTGGCACAAAAAAACCTTAAAGGGGGTTAAGTGATTTCGGGTGAAACAACGAAGGGGGAGAGTTGAATTTTGGTTTTTCTTAATAGCCTACCTATATAAAACAAATGTACCAAGGACTAAGAACCAATAATTGTAAGAGTTAAGGAAAGTGGCTAGATATTGAAAGTGACTCATAGAATGACATAAACAAATAGTTATATTATAAAATAAAATAAACACAAGAAGCACAAATCTTGAAGAGCAGATGGAAAAATAAGAACATGCAGTTTTTTTGCAAGTGCAAAATAAATAAGCAACTCTTGCACTACAAGGAGCAGGGTTCACCAAATTCTAAGAGAGAACATAACACCCTTTGTTCTCTCATCAATAGTTTAGATAAGGCTATCCACATAAACTTCCCAAAGTTCATGTGATTTCTTTTTTGAATACAGACAGGGGGGACTAAACCTCGGTCCGCAGAGGATTTCATTAGCCTTACAAGCTCGAACTACACGAAATGAAACGAAAGGGAGGGTTGTCGAGAGGGAATAAAGCCCTGCTGCTTTGAAATCAGTTCTTGGCCTTGACCGCATTGTTCTCTTTTATCCTTGCACGATTATCGAGCTTCACAAATCGCTTAAGCTCCTCGTAGGGAAGAGTTTCCATGTTCTTCCTTCGCAGCTCGCTTAATGGCTGGCGTTTGTCAAGCAAGTGCCACAGCCAGTCAGGGTACTCGGAATCCGGCAGAATCTTCGGATCCGCCCCATCCTTGAGGATATTGGCCCCGAAAACTGTGGTGCTCTTCAGCTCTTTGCTGAGTACAGAAGCTTTAGGACCATCGCTTCCGCCACCTTTTGAGCCCTTCTTCGCCTTGCCAGCACCTGCTGAAAACCCTCTGCTACGCACCGTGCTAACTGCCTCCTTGACGATGATGCGCCCAAGAAATCGTGTGCAACTCATCGCCATAGTCTTCTCTTTAGCTTCAAACTTGCTGCATTTGTATCCCATCAGAATATGAAACAATCTCAATTATTCAAAAAAATGCACATAAGTGACTTGGTCACAAGTGAGAACACTGAGAAGGGATTGCAGATTCTTAGCAAAAAGCAACTTTTCCCAGACATGACAGTTAAACATTCAAATCTTTCATTGCTTAGCTGGCAGCTAACAAGGACAATATATTGACGAAAATATAAATTATTTTCTCAAAGTTGTATTGAGGCAGAATGTCATGGAAGGACTATATAGTGAAAGCATGAAAGTATAATTTTCATAACAAGGTGATGATGTATACTGGCACCTTTCAATGATTCTATAGCTACAAGAATTAACGACAATCCCTTGAGGCCCCTAAATATTTCTTCTACTCCATGAGAAGGATGAGTGTGATCTGATCCATGTGACCTGGACAGGATTGACTTAGATCATCATGATCCATTCAGTTCTCAATGATGATCCACCCCTATAATGCAAGCATAGAAGTTTCCACAAGAAACCAACCAGGCCGAGGCGGAAACCACCCTGAAACTGAAAATGTGTGGTTATTTAGCCTGGTTAGGCCGGTTTCGGGCAAAACAGGCCGAGATTGCCGAAAATTATTCCAGGATCAAACTTTATGTTGAAATCATTTTGAGCAATTTCGGCTTAGGACAACCCAAAAACCACAACTGAAAAAGAGTGGTTTTGCATACGGGCGAAGGTTTCAGCCGTAACTTGAAAACCCAACTGTGTGTGCATGTGTGTGTGTGTGCATGCACAAATGTTCCAGTGTGCGAATTCATGTGGGGTTCTTGTATGGGTGTGTATGCAGGCGTGCGCCCTTTATTCGTGTGTTTGTCATACAGATTTCACATCGATTCTTTCATTTTTCCTCCATCTTGCTTTTTTTTTGGGCAAATTACAAAAACGTCCCCTGAACTATACACCTCGTTTCATATTGGTCCCTCAACTTTGTTTTTGAACACTTTGATCCCCGAACTATGCTTTGTCTGCATTTAAGTCCCTCCACCAACTTTTTATCCCGAAAATACCCTTGTCAGTTTTCAATAATACACAAAATTGTTTTAAAATATTTAATTTATGCTTACCAAGACAACCGTATTTTCAGAATAAAAGCTGATGGAGAGGGCTAAATACAAACAGAGCATAGTTCAGGGATCAAATTGTTCAAAAAAATAGTTGAAGGACCAATATGAAATGAGGTGTATAGTTCTGGGGAGGTTTATGTAATTTGCCCCTTTTTTTGATTTAGGGGAAAAGAAGCGTGTTTTTTCATCCCAAGCAGCAACCGAAGCCTAGAGATCACCAAATCATACAAATTCTAGAAGGTTTAAGTGTTTTACCAAGTCCCCGATTTCTCTCTACAGGACAAGCTCAACATCCGGTTCCTGCCTCCATGAGCTTCAGGGGGGATGTGAGGAGAAGTTCCACACATGGGATCCATGCACAACGTCATCCTTGGAGGTAGCCACCAAACATCACAATCATGGGGCCCATGTGAGGAGAAGATCCACACAAGATATCCATGCACAACGTCATCCTTGGAGACGGCCAATAAACATCGCAATCAAAGGGGCCCATCATAATCAAGGCAACCAACAAATGCTAAAATCATGGGATCTGGTTTTTGTCATTAGCTAGGATTATGAGATGTGATCCCAAACTTCTGCACATAGCTTATATATTGAATACAAAGGCAACCAGCAAAGAAGTCTTGGGTTGGTTTTCCTCACACTCTTCCCCCTCCTTCTCTTATCTATTCCTTATCATTGCTACTAGGGGGAGGGGAGGGCATGTTTGGATCCTCAACTCTTACATATCACTGGCATTGCAGATGATGAAGGAACACCTTTTTTATAGGTAAATGATTAGTAACTTGTTTAAAACATGTTTTTTAGACCAACATGTTAATGTTTCGAAATTTCACTTGAGCATAAATTATAAAGAGGTACTACCAAAAGTGTCCCTTATATAAATTGATATTTTACCAAAAATATGGCTAATAAAGATAAGAGTGCAGAAAATTAATTTACAGTTTTGAAAACATTTGTCAATTGAGAATGGTTGATCTAGAACCTATGCTTCTTTGCCCTCGATTATAATTTTTTATACTATTAATCAAATTTAAGACATTACGATTGTAGGTATTTAGTATATGAATGCTTACGAGTGTTGTCAAGGTGCATGCCAAGGCGACAAGGCTCCTCGGAGGGGGTCTAGAGTCAAGATGAGGGACGCCTTGAGCAACAATATAAGGCGCGTGCCTAGGCACACCTGGGCGCATTAAAAAAGGTGTGCACCTTTTGTTATTGGTGACTTAACCCTAACAGGTTAACCCTTAGTCCACACACAGTTGATGAAGTTGATGTTATATTTGATTGGAGTCACCGCTATTTAAACCGATCAAGTCAATTGGTCTATTTACAAGTTGTTGCAATTGAGGTATGTACTCCGACGCTATAGTACTTTCCACTTTCCAGTATATAAAAACATTGAGATTTTATATTGTTGTACATTTTATTGCGGTGAATTGATAGTAAGCCGAAATTATTTTGACAACATGCAATGCAAAATATAGCTAATATTATGATTACATAATACCATTGTTTGTATACATGTGAATTTTAATAAGTATATGCAAACACAGTAATGGTTTCCTTTTAAATTTTTTAACAGGCCATGAAGCATATACCCACTCATATATACATACTTAATATTGGATTACATAATAAAATCTTCAATAGCCCATTAAACATATAGCCATGAAGAATTAGATTCATATAAACATATACTCACTCATAATTGATAAACATAAGGTGACGCTTAGGCGCACTCCAAGGCACCCTCCATACGCCTAGGTTCGCCTTAGCACTATGACAACCTTGCTTATTATGGGTGGGTATTTCTGAATACCAATGGAAAATCAACGTTGGCAACAAACACTCGGACTCGAGTTCGCAAAGTAAATAAAGATAAGGCCGGCATGGCTATCTCAGACTCAGATAAGGGTTACCCGAGTCGAGCCAAGGGGCATCCAAGAACACGTGGACAGTGTTGTGCACGATGAGTTATTAGCACTCAATCGAGATTAGCATGTGCTGGGGTTACCGCAACTCAAGTACGCCAAACTCGCAACTAAACAAAACACGCAACCTTATACCAAAGAAGACCGACTATAGCTCCAGGAGCCCACCGATTGTTCCATTGTATAACTTGAGCGTTACGCTTGAAGAGAGCACAAGTCTTCTTGCAAGTAACAACGGAGGAGCTCGGAGGAGAGATCAACTCGACATTTTGGGGGTTGTGTGTGTAGGAAAAGCACCCACACTTACAACTAAGGTCGTATCGTGTATCGTTTCGCTTTTTTGCGTATCGAGTATCGTAAGATACAGTTAAATTTAAACATATGATATATATATATATATATATATATATATATATATATATATATATATATATATAGAGAACATACTAGACTATTTTAACATTAACAGTTAATAATAGAAGAGTAAGACATTCCCTTTCATTTTCGAGAAAACAGAACATTGACCTATACAAAAAGTATGATGTGTAAACTTGTATAAAAAAGAAACCATGTATGAACAATTTATATATTTGTCTCATCGTAAGATATCTTCTACCCTTTATCTACCATTTTAAGTAAAGAAGAATCAAATAGGAACGATTTTTAGCAATTTGTGACACTAAAAAATAAATTTGAACTTCACCTTCTTCAATGGATTTTTTTGTCTCCAATGGCACATTGCCAAATCTTTTTAAACCTTCAAAAAGTTGTACGCACCCCCCCCCCCCCTCTCTAAAACCCGAGATTAGAAAGGGTTATAAAGTTTAGTTTTACTCAAATGAACTTATATAATCCTTTCGGAAAGAGACAAAAAAACTATAAAAAACCATTTTAGAAGTTTCAAAACAAACCAAACCCAAAAACCCTTACTTTCTCTGTATCGTATCTTACCATGTATCATGCATATTATATCGTGTATCGTATATCGTGTATCGTACAATACGGTAAAAAAGGATATGTATACCCGTATTGCATCGCTTTCCTCCTGTATCGTATCGTATGTATCATGTATCGTAAGATATTAACAACCATGCTTACAACCATTAATTAATAAAGTATCTATAGGAAGCATATAGTATGTATCTATTTACGACATGATTGAGTATATATTTAAGTACGTCCTTTTCAAATTGCTTTTTGAACAGAACTGTTTTAAACTCGAATGACTCGACAAAAGTTCCCAATCATTTCCACTATTTTGAACTTTTTTGCTACTTCTTTAAAAAAAAACTTTTTTAACTCAATTTTTTTATCCAATTTCTCTTACGTGTCATGTTTAGCCAAAGTGCTCAATACTCATAAATAAGGTCCTGTGGGATTCTTATTACACCACCTCCCATGAAAACCAAAGCATCCATAGAGAAGATGATTCATCATAAGTATGTGCTACATATGAATGTAGAATATCAAGAGTCACAAGATACAAGGGGCACTTCACATGGAAACAATAAAATATGTAAATAAATAATGATCATATAGTGGTATTAATAAATTGAAATGCTGCAATAATTATGCTCTTAATAAAAAAACAAAAGAAATTATTGTGTAGTTAAAAAAAATCAAAGATCCGAACAAAGTATACATCATTTTAAAGTTTAAAACGGACGCAGTTGCTATTTAAAATTTGAAGTGCAAAAAACTTACAACTTTCAACAAAGTTTCATATTAAGGTATGTAAAATACGAGGAGTGTTCATCTTTTGTACAGGTTTCCTATTCAGTACCAACCAAAAAAGTTAGATTTGGGCCTGTTTAGGCTTTTGTAGCAGTTGGTCTCTAGATTTTAAAATTGATCGAGAATTGCATTGTGCTATATCATACTCACCCAATAATCTCTTCTCCTCTTAGCATTACAGGAAATATGGTAGAAAAATATGGAAATTGACTAATAAACAGAAAGAAGCAAAATTGTTGTGATATATGGCTGAAGACATGTTATCTATGTAAAAGGATAATTTACTGAGGTCAATTGCCAATTAGCTGAAGACATGTTATATATGGCTGAAGACATGTTATCTCTCCTCCTCTTATCTATGTAAAAGGATACGAAATTACCTGATAATTAAATAGCACAAGAGTAAACATGTTACTCATTTAAAATTTACTGAGGTCAATTGCCAATTACCTTCATCAAACTTTTGATCCTTTCCACAGCCCCATCCATGCTCTTTTGCTCAGCTTCATAAATAAGAAGCTGACATGTCCAAATACTAGGTTTTATCTCTCGATCTAACATCTCATCAAAAAGAAGGAAAGCCCACTCAATATTTCCTACTTTACATAGTCCATGAATCAAAAGTTTGTACGTATCATGATCTAAACTCAAATGATGTTTATCAACAATGTCGCTCAACAAACTCTGTAGGTGGTTTTCTTGCATTCCTGAATCAAAGCATAATTTAAGTAGAGGAATGTATGTATGAAGATCAGGCCTACAAGACGAATTTTCCATCTCCTTCAAGACGTTCAAAGCATTTTGTTCTTGGTGATGGTTACAAAAAATAGAGATCATTGTGTTGTAGGTCGATGAATTTCGAGCGATGCCATCAATTCGCATCTCTACTTCAAATATGTGAGATGCCTCCTGCAGTCGACCCGCTCTCCCTAAAATGCTGATCAAAGAGTTGTAGAAAAGTGTATCAGGTTTACAGCCAGACAACTTCATTCTCTTGAGTAAACTTATGGCTTCTTCAATTTCTCCTGACTTAGCAAGTGAATGGATAATGATGGTGTAAGTGACAACATTTGGTGGACAACCCTCAGCAACCATTTCATCAAGGAGCTCGTAAACCTTATGAAAATTGGATTGGTTGCAGTGTGCTTGGATAATAGTTGAGTATGTGATCACTGAAGGGCGGAATCCATAGCCTTTCATCTCTTGAATTGTCCACATTGCCTCATCAATCCTTCGAGCATTGCACCAACCATGGACAAAAATGTTAAAAGTGTGAGCATTAGGGGGGATTTGAGCCTTAAGTTCTAAAAATACTTCACGGGCAACAATAACTTTCTTTTCTTTGCAAAGGGTATCGATCAAAAGGTTCATACACTCAGTATCCTTATCAAAACCAATAGATTCCAAATCGTCGAATACCTTAATGGCATCTTTCCATCTCCTTGCACCTGCAAGCCTCCTCATCATCTTGGCAACTGTTTCGAGCGTGACAATGCCTCCATCACGCATCCTATGTACCAAATCCCACATCCGATCCATTTGCTTCGCCTTCCCCAATAAGTCCACCATCTTATTATAACCATACAGGGTATGTTCGTAGCTTGAGTGTGAACTAGCCCATTGAAAGAAACCCAACGCAGACTTCCAATCATCACCAAACCTTCGGAGTAAACTATCAACAAGGCGAGACCTAAGCTGTATTCTACAACAAGACTGATCGGATTCGAGGGACTTAACAACGTCCTCTACCGTCTCATTCTGAACTTGTAAGATGACTCTCCTGATGTGTCGAGCACTCTCCTCTTCTTCCGGATCAAGCGATTGTGGTTCCTGGTGAGAGGACGATGGTTCGACCGAATGCTGCACACCCTTTACAGGTAGCGAACTAGACGGGAGCGTGGTATGCTGAGCTCGAAAGGTTCTAGAAACAGAGGGAAGGCATATCGAAGAAGAAGCAAGGGCACGACGTATGCGACGACTCACATCCCTCCACGTGATCATCAAAAAACGGCGACAACAACAACGGGTGTGGACACCGAGCGATTCCTGCACCCCCCAGAGGTGATTCCAATAGTTAGATTCCTTTCTAAAAAGACCAACTTTGTGAATTAGGAAATGAAACCAGATGGGTTCCCTAATTCCTTGACTCCCACGTCAATTCAAACCCTAATCATGAATACGCCAAATGGGTTCCCTAATTCCTTGACCCAGCTAAAATGTACGGGAAAATTAATGCGAAAAGAAACTCATTTCGGAACATTGCAAATTAGGGATTCACACAAGAAACGAAACCCTAGAAATCAGTGGATTGAATCATATGATTCAAGAAATTAAAATCCCAAATTTATATTGAGAATAAATATGAGGAACGATCAGCAGAAAGGGGATCGATTTGAGATCGTACCTTGCACGGGATTTTCATGAAGAAATTTGGATGGGGAAATGGAGGGGAGACGGGGTGGAGGGGTTCAGGGCTTTTACTGCGCTGGGGAGAGAAGGCTTTTACTGCGCTGAAGAACCATCTCTGATTATCGGGTTGGTTCGGGTTTGGCCAAGCCCAAACCAACCCGAGAATTAGAGATGGTTCGGTTCTCATTCTTTTGGGCCCGATTAAATCCAGGTTAGGGATTGGGCAAACCCGAACCAACCCGAGAACCGGACACATCTATAATAAATTCTTGAGTCCCTGACCCGACCATAGTGGGGGTTGGGTCAGGTTGAGGTCCAAGTCAGGCAGGGTTTTGATTCAGTAGACCTGAACAGGGTCAATTTGGTTCTGTTTTAGCCCAAACCAGAACCAACCTGACTCGAGTTGCACCCCCCTCCTTTGAAGCTATCCATTTGATAAATATCTTTAAACTTCACTCGGTACTTATTTTCCTCGACCTAAGATTGAGGTACTTCATGGATTTCGAACGGCAAATGGCTAAAGGAAAAACTGTCATTAGTAGTATAATGTGAAATCAAAGAGTAATTAATGAAAACAATCTCAACCCCTGATTATCTTTTTCATTGAGGATTGTTGTGCTGATGCATAATTTTTCTTTTTATTAGTTATTCATTTAAGATGTTGGATTGTCTAATATGGGATGCCTCCAACATTGGTTGGTTGCTTGCTCATGAATAGGGGTGGCAATTCTTGACCCGACCCGCCAACCCGACCTGAAGTTAGCGGGTTCGGGTTTGGCCTAAACGGGTTCGGGTCATAAACGGGTCGACCCGATTGACCCGTTTATTTAATGGGTCGGGTTCGGGTTTGTAGATTGACCTGACTTGACCCGTTTAACAAATGGGTCGTGTCAACCCGACCCGACCCGAGCCAACCCGACCCAACTCGATCAAACCCGGCCCAATCCGACTTGTCTTGACCCAACCCGACAGGTTTACATGGGTTCTGTTGACCCAACCCGACCCGTTTAGTAAACGGGTTAAACAGGTCGGGTTCGGGTTGGATGTTTTGCCCTTATACATATGTCTCAACCCGACCCGAACCGACCCATTGCCACCCCTACTCATGAAGCTTTACTCACTGTTTTCAAAATAAGTAAAATATTTTTTTTTAAATATCTATAATATGGTTCTCTTCCCCTTCTTTTTCCTTGTGAGAGTGTGCTATCAGGATCGTTTATTACAAGAAAACCAAATCAACAATTATTCTAATTAACCCTCCATACCCTCAATCCTACCCTTCACATCTCCATTTTTGGCTACATGTCTTGTGCCTAAGATCCGTATGTTAGCCGGTTCTCGAGCTCCCGCCACTAATAGAATGAGATGGGAAGGACTACCATGAAAATACTCCTAGTCGTGGCGCCGATGCACCTTCAGATATTGACAGGGAGGCAAAGTTTGTTAGCCGGCATCATGATTAGGGTTGCAGCTTCGGCGGGCCAACCTGAGCCCAACTTGAATTTGGGTGGGCTTGGGTTGGGATTTTACTTGTATGGATTGGGCTTGGGTTGGAAAATTCCAACCCGATCTTAATTCGGATTGATCTTAGGCAGAGACTTTGGGTAATCCGACCCAACCCGTAACCCGGTCATTTAGTAAATAAATATTTAATATAATATAATATTAAATAGATCCGATCAGAATTCATCGATATGTTGGATTTGTTGGAAATCTAATCGTTCTAAACTAGCAAATTTAAGATTTAATCAAATTATTAATATTAAAATTGATTAGCAAATGTTATTTTCGCAAACAAGGACAAGGCACAAATTTCTTTTAGAAATTGTTTGCCAAGGCAGAGCGGGTTCTATGGAACCGTCATTCACCTTGCCGAACTTTTCTAAAAGGGAGATACAATCTATCTAAAATATATCTAATTATTTAGATTTCTCTATTAGATGCAAGTCGATTATTTTAGATCTAATGTTAGGACAAAAGAAGAGTTAGAAACTCTGGCCTGTGGTCGAAGCGTGCTAGGCACTGTCCCAAGAATCTTATTGCCCCCCTCGTGCGGGTCTCGTGGCAATTGTTCTCGGAGATACGGCGACCCCGGTCAGGCGACCTCCTTCTCGTCGGCACGACTCCAAGAAGGTTTTGCGAACCTCGTAGACTTTCAGGAACCCAGCGACTTGATGACGATCTTCTCGAGGCCGGGAGGTAGCACCGCAGCAAGGCTTTGGTCCGAGAGAGGGAGTCTCTTCGGAGCAAAGGGGCAGCACCACAGCAACACGGCACGAGAGAATGGGAGAGAGAGAGGCAGTAAGCAGAGAGGAATTCCGATATTCGGACTGTGTTAATCCCATGGCTGCACCGGGCCTTATATAGGCCTCGGGCTGTTAATGGGAGGCTGAAAGAGGGGAGCGGTTAATGGGCTGCGATTAAGCCCATTAACCTCGCACGTTACAGCTCTCGTAACGGCTCGCATGCAGCAACGGGTCGCATGCAAAACGGCTAGTAGCCAAAAAGAAATTTAATAAATGGGGGAGGACTTAATAGCAAAAGACAAAAAGAGGGCAGGTGCGGACCAGCCCATTTCGGAGGTGCTATCGTGTCCGGGTCCGCGGGCGCACACACACGCGCCGCCCAGCCCATGCCCAAGCCCAAGCCCGGCCCGGCCCGGCTCGGATCGGCACGGCACACACGCGCGCGCGTGTGTGAGCTAGTAGAGCCCCTTCTCTAGTGTGATGACTAGTGGGGGGAAGTGGGCAAATCCTTATATATTGGTAGGGGATTTCTCCCCTAACCGATATGGGACTAAAAGTGTGGTTTTAACACACACACACCCAACAATCCCCCACATGTGTTTAAAACCACTAAATATTAAATAATTAAAAAGTTTAAAATATAAAATAAAAAGACTTTTCTGGATTCCTTATACTACGCAGTAGGTGTAGGTACCTTCCGGTTTGAACCTCCACTTAGTACAGTTGTATACATCCGTGAGGGCTTGGTGGACTACGCCTTGAACCAGCCTCATTTATCGGGTTTCTACAAGTAGTACACGTAGTACAGTTTTCGATGGTTCTAAGCGGGTTGCGCTATTAATGGCCTTGCGCAGATATCTTTTCTTGTATGTTTCTAGGGAGCAGCCCTGGTCCCAGAGTTGCGGCCTCACAACGACATACATATAGGTAAGTCCTAATAGGGGTGTGAGCAAGGCGACACCCCGCCTCATGGGTCTTGGACTTATTAAGAGTTTTACACTCATCCTGCCCCTTGCTTTTAATAAGCACTGACGTCATAGGGACGGGAGCATTATTCAGTGCTCCTTATTTTCAATCACTACTACAGTTTGTTTCTACCCATTGAACCTCCGTGAGGTTGGGTTCCCACTGCGGTGATTTTTCTTATGGGCTTAATCCCATCCCCCTCGACGATTCTAAGACCACTGTCCTAGATAGGCCCTTAGTTAGATGATCCGCCAAATTCTTTTCAGATCTAACAAAGTCTAGGGCAATTATTTGATTTTTCATCTTATATCTGAGAGATCTATGTCTCACTTTCAGATGTCGATTTATTTTCACGTCAGCGTTTTCTTGATTACATTTATTAATAGCTGATCGACAATCACAATGGATAGATATAGCCGGTAAAGGCTTTTCTATCAATGGGATCTCATATAGAAGATCTTGAAGCCATTCTACTTCTGTGCTAGTGGTATCTAGCGCTATCATTTCTGATTCCATGGTACTCCTAGCTATAACAGTCTGTTTGGTGGATTTCCAAGATATGGCTCCACCTCCTAGTAGGAATACATATCCGGTTGTGGACTTAATATCTATTGAATCACTAATCCAGTTAGCATCAGAGTATCCCTCTAATACAGCTGGATATCCACTATAGTGGAGACCGTATGATATAGTTCCCTTAAGATATCTAAAAATTCTTTCTAACGCATTCCAATGGGACAAATTTGGGTTAGACGTATAACGACTAAGTCTATTTACCGCGTAAGCGATATCGGGTCGAGTATCGTTTGCTAGAAAACCTAGCGATCCTATGATTTGAGCATACTCGCTCTGTAGTCTAGGAAGTCCAGTATTCTTTGTCAGATGGGTATTTGGATCATATGGTGTGGATACCGATTGGCAATCGGGGTCGTAAAATTTCTTAAGGATTTTCTCGACATAGTGGGATTGGGATAACACTAAACCATTGTCCTTCCTAATGATCTTAGTGTTCAAAATAACGTCGGCTTGTCCTAAATCTTTCATGTCAAAGTTTTGGGACAAAAAATGTTTGATATCATTTATGATTTGTATGTTTGAACCGAATATCAGAATATCGTCAACATACAAACATAAGATGACAACATTATTACCATCTACTTTATGGTATACACATTCATCCGTTGTGTTGATATCAAATCCATAGGATAAGATAACTTCATCGAATTTCATGTGCCATTGTTTTAGGGCTTGTTTAAGACCATAGAGGGATCGAATTAACTTACACACCTTTCCTTCTTGTCCAGGTGCAGTAAATCCCTCGGGTTGGTCCATGTAAATTTCCTCATTAAGGTCGCCATTCAAGAAAGCAGTCTTAACATCCATTTGATGTATGACTAGCTTATAAATTGAAGCTAAGGCGATGAGGATCCTAATCGTGGTTATCCTAGCGACAGGTGAGTAGACATCAAAGTAGTCTACCCCTGGTTTTTGGGTAAAGCCCTTGGCTACAAGTCGTGCCTTAAATTTATCTATGATACCGTCGGGTCTAAGCTTTTTCTTAAACACCCATTTACATCCTATAGTTTTACAACCAGGAGATAAATTGGTGAGTTCCCAGGTATGGTTTTGAAGTATGGATTGGATTTCATTATCTATGGCTTCTTTCCAAAAAGGTGAGTCTATGGACTTCATTGCATCTGTATAGGTGGAGGGAGAGTTTTCCACCATAAGTGCATAGAAGTCATCAAAGACTTTCTCTACACGGGCACGTTTACTCCTCCTAGGTTCTGTTACCGGTTCAGTCTGGTCTTCAGGTTCTAATTGGACTTCGGGTTCGATCTGAGTTACCTGATTAGAACTAGAAGCCTGGTTATTGGGATTAGTATTGATCCTATTCTTATAAGGGAAGATATTTTCGAAGTATGAAGCATCTCTTGCTTCGATTATGGTGTTATTGGCTATTTCGCTTATTTCAGAGTTAAACACTAAAAATCGATTAGCGTTACTGTCTGAAGCTAGCCAATAAAGATAGCATCTACAGTCTTAGGTCCTATCTTCTTCCTTTTGTTATCGGGGATTTTTACCTTAGCTAGGCACCCCCACACTTTTAAATATTCTAAGTTTGGTTTTCTATGTTTCCATACTTCGTATGGGGTCAAGTCATTGTGTTTAAAAGGAATACGGTTAAGGATAAAACAAGCCGTCATTAGGGCTTCCCCCCATAAGTTCTCTGGCGCTCTAGAGCTTAGTAACATGGAAATGACCATGTTCATTAGGGTTCTATTTTTTCTTTCCGCTACACCGTTGGATTGGGGAGTGTAAGGAGCTGTGACTTCATGGAGTATTCCATAGTCATCACAGTACTCACTTAACTCATTTGAGGTGTACTCCCCTCCTCGGTCTGACCTAAGGATCTTAATGGTTTCGTCTAATTGGTTTTCAACCAGAGCTCTGTAAATTTTAAATTTACTGAGTACTTCATCCTTAGTTTTAATAAGGTATAGGTGGCAATATTTTGAAGCGTCATCTATGAACGTTATAAAATATCTATTGCCACCTCTCGAGGTTCTCCCAGAATCACAGACATCGCTGTGAATTAATTCAAGTATATGGGAGTCTCGATCGATGGTTTTAAAAGATTTCTTAGGTTGTTTCGCTTCTACGCATATCTCGCACTTGTCGAGATTCCTAGTATCGGATTTGGGAATGATGTTTAGGGTCATGTGTTTCTTAATAGAATTATAATTTACATGACCTAGTCTTTGGTGCTAAGTGACCGAAGACTCAATATTCAGAATTGTAGACGAAGGATTAAAGACATTTAATTTAAATAAGCCATCACAAAGAAATCCTTTTCCAATAAAATTCATTCCTTTAGTTATTACAACTTTATTGGACTCAAATACAAGCTTATAGCCCTGTTGGACTAATAAGGACCCACTAATTAAGTTCCTCCTAATCTCCGGAACGTGGTGAACTCCACGCAGGGTTAGGGTCTTCTCCGACGTCAGCTTCAGGTCGATCCGTCCTATCCCTAGCACACGAGCCTCATCATTGTTCCCCATGCTTACAGCTCCTCCACCTGAGACCTGATAGGTGGAAAACAAAGATTGATCAGAGCAAACATGAATGTTAGCTCCTGTGTCAATCCACCAATCAAATGCTTGAAAGGTCATGTTAACTTCAGGGGTGAAGAGAACAGACCTGAAAGCGGTCCCAGAAAAGCCAGCTCCAGAGGTCACCATGTTGACTTGGGAGCCGGGTGGCGTTGGACCATTTCTTCTTGGATTTGGAGGTGGTGCTGTCTTCTTGTAGAAGCATTGGTTGGCCATGTGATTGGTCCGACCGCAGACGTAGCAGCAACGCACTCCTTTCTTCTTTTGGTCCTTGGGATGGTTTGGGTTATGGTTGCTATGGTATGGCTTCTTGGTATATGGCTTAGGCTTAGGGTGGAAGGGTTTCTTCTGGAACTTATGTCTAGGTTTTTGGAATGGCTTAGACGGTTGACCCTCTATGTTGTTGACCTTGGGTTTGGATTCAGAGGATCCCTTTTCCCTGAGCCTATGTTGCTCCTCAATTCTAATAGAGTTTAGAACTTGAGTTAGGGTTAGGTCACCTTGGGTATAACTTAGGTGCTTAGAGAACTCAGACCAAGAAGCAGGTAGTTTATCTATAAGACAGGCTATTTGGAAGGTTTCATCAAGAGTGGAACCATTCGTCTTTAGGTGTTGGACTAGGTTTTCAAACTCATGAATTTGATCATTCATGGGTTTGGAGTCAACCATTTTGAAGCTGTTGAAGTCAGACGCTTTGAAGCGTTTTACTCCAGCATCATCTAGGCCATATTTACGCTCTAGGGTATCCCATAAGTCCTTAGGATTTTGAATGGTATAGTAGATGTCATATAGCCTATCAGATAAAGCCCCTAGGATCCTATGAAGGCCATGGTAGTTGATTTCTTCTGGGGTCCTAGTGGGAATGCCAGAAGTTGGTTCAGTTTCAGGTTGAGAAGTGGAGGCTCGGGTACGACGAGTTTGGCTAGACCCATTGGATACTCCTGGTGCGGTTTCACCTATGGCTGATAATAACCCAAGTGTGGTTAGCCAGAAACGCATCTGGTTCTGCCACCTCTTGAAGTTAGACCCGTCAAACTTTTCGGGTTTGGCACTAAGGGTTTCACGGTTTGGTGAGGCCATTTCGGACCAAAGTAAGAAGTTGAAATCTGTGGATTAAAAAATGAGTTTTGTCAATTTTAAAGCACACTGTATAGATTTGACTTTCAGAATTCAAAATGAAACTTCCAAATCCTAACGGCCAGATGGGCTCCAGGTAGGAGGTGGAGCACTAGGCTCGCTCAAATACCAAGCTACCTTGGGCAATTTAATGTCGGTTTGTCAAGCCTTTCTAGACACCGTAGGTAGTGAAATATTCCAAATAATGACTCTTAGTCTTTTCTAAAATGTATGCTTTTAATTAACTTTTGTAGAGAACTAATTTTGACTAATAACTATAGCGCAACTTTTAACAACTAATAATGAAACTATTTATTCTATGATAACAATACTAACAAAATGAAATGCACAATAGAATGATAATATGATGAACGATTAAATAACAATAAGATTCTTGGATTGTTGGAAATCTAATCGTTCTAAACTAGCAAATTTAGGATTTAATCAAATTATTAATATTAAAATTGATTAGCAAATGTTATTTTCGCAAACAAGGACAAGGCATAAATTTCTTTTAGAAATTGTTTGCCAAGGCAGAGCGGGTTCTATGGAACCGTCATTCACCTTGCTGAACTTTTCTAAAAGGGAGATACAATCTATCTAAAATATATCTAATTATTTAGATTTCTCTATTAGATGCAAGTCGATTATTTTAGATCTAATGTTAGGACAAAAGAAGAGTTAGAAACTCTGGCCTGTGGTCGAAGCGTGCTAGGCATTGTCCCAAGAATCTTATTGCCCCCCTCGTGCGGGTCTCGTGGCAATTGTTCTCGGAGATACGGCGACCCCGGTCAGGCGACCTCCTTCTCGTCGGCACGACTCCAAGAAGGTTTTGCGAACCTCGTAGACTTTCAGAAACCCAGCGACTTGATGACGATCATCTCGAGGCCGGGAGGTAGCACCGCAGCAAGGCTTTGGTCCGAGAGAGGGAGTCTCTTCGGAGCAAAGGGGCAGCACCACAGCAACACGGCACGAGAGAATGGGAGAGAGAGAGAGGCAGTAAGCAGAGAGAAATTCCGATATTCGGACTGTGTTAATCCTATGGCTGCACCGGGCCTTATATAGGCTTCGGGCTGTTAATGGGAGGCTGAAAGAGGGGAGCGGTTAATGGGCTGCGATTAAGCCCATTAACCTCGCACGTTACAGCTCTCGTAACGGCTCGCATGCAGCAACGGGTCGCATGCAAAACGGCTAGTAGCCAAAAAGAAATTTAATAAATGGGAGAGGACTTAATAGCAAAAAACAAAGAGGGCAGGTGCGGACCAGCCCATTTCGGAGGTGCTATCGTGTCCGGGTCCGCGGGCGCACACACACGCGCCGCCCAGCCCATGCCCAAGCCCAAGCCCGGCTCGGCACACACGCGCGCGCGTGTGTGAGCTAGTGGAGCCCCTCCTCTAGTGTGATGACTAGTGGGGGGAAGTGGGCAAATCCTTATATGTTGGTAGGGGATTTCTCCCCTAACCGATATGGGACGAAAAGTTGAGATCGCACTGTGGTGGAACTTTGATGGTTATTTATCCTACTTCTAATGGTCTCCATTGGATGTAAATTTATCCATCCAACAATCTACCATCACCTATATAAGAATGCAAAGTACTGCTTTATGTGCTGTACTATTGCAAAGGAACCGTTAAATATTGATTATTTCTCCCCTACCATGTTGACACCGGCCACCTCATCCCGCACAACCCAACGGGTTGGGCTTGGGCAAATGATTCAACCTCTTGGTCTGGATTGATCCTTGAACCTGCCCGAGTTGCAGCCCTAAATTCATGATTACGCTAGCCAAATAGGCCATACAGGCAGTGAGACCTGGAGAGTTCAGAATACGTTGAACCGGGGTCGCCAAATCTTTTTTGGGGTACATAGTGGGGGTTTAAACTAGATCCAAGGGGCACCAAACCGGTGCGTGGCTACACAGCCACTGGAGCGAGGCTCACGGAAGCCGCGCCGCACCACAAGCGGAAGCATGAGATTTCCTCTATCTCAAAGATTAGGTGTTGAGATGAGATCCCATCATACATATAAGGATCGTTTCCGCCCTCTACTTTATCGAGACGAGATTAATCCTCCAACACTCACGTGGATGATAGGTGAGTGGGGGGTCATACCCGATATGGGTTCTTCGAAACCGACCGACAAGAAAAGGTTTTTGATTCGGGTTTTATCCGTGCATGAAGGATCTGGACTCTCTCGGCTGCTGCTTTTTGGCCGTGCAGGACCTGGTGGATATATTTGGGTGGGTGGGTGGTGAGGAGGATCACAGCCCATGCTCCGACAACGATTTTGTTGTCATCCGATTTCCAATAACTCCAGGATCCGATTTGGCTCAGGTGGTGTCATCCCCCCCTTCACATGTTGTTGGGGCGCTGCAGGTGGTTCATTCCCCTCTTTGCAGAGGCACATGCAGGTACACCATCAATGCTCTGTTCGGCAATTCATTGCGGTGGCATCAGCATCAGATTGCACGTCGCTATCTCATCTCTCTGTCCGACTATGCTCCCAGAGAAAGAATTTTTTTTTTTTGGGGGGTTATTTTGACTTTGCCCCCTAAATTTTGCCTTGAATTAGACTTTACCCCCCCCACTATTTCATTAATTAGACTTTACCCCACAAAACTAACTGTTTTGTTAGCTCACCATCTAAGATCGCGTTTGGTAGCCGTACAATTTCATTAAAGGAAAGGAAAGTCTTTCCCCTCCCGAGAGGAAAGTCTTTCCTCCCAGGAGTTGGAGGAAAGAGAATCCCCTCACTTTCCCCTCGATTACACTAACATAAGGATACTTTAGGTATAAAAGTATTCTGATTCCTGTTCACTTTCCTGACTACTAAACACGTCTAACATCACTTAAGGGGGGGAATTCTCTTCATTTCCTATCACTTTCTGACTACCAAACACGGTCTAAGAGAAAGGGTTAGCTGACGGAAAAGAAATAAAGTTTTGAGGGGTGAGCTGACGGAACAGTTAGGTTTGGGGGGTAAAGTCTAATTAGTGAAATAATGGGGGGTAAAGTCTAATTCAAGGCAAAATTTGATGGGCAAAGTCAAAATAATCCTTTTTTTTTAAAAAAAAATATCTCTTTGAGAAAAAAAAAATAACTACAATATAATAACTGTAGCAAAAGAGTAACGATCTATACAAATTGTTACTCTTTTGCTACAGTGAAATCACTATAGTAAAAAAATTAATAAAATATGGGAAAAAATTGATACAGTAAAATCACAGTAGCGAAATCCGCAAGTTACTGTAGTGATAAAGTCTTAAAGACGAACGTACATGCTTTAAAAGAATATTTTTATCATTTAAAAGGGATAAAAGTCAACGAAGGGACTTGCTCTAACGACATCTTTTCATGAGGGATCAGGTGCAAAACCACCTTGTTACTGGTCCTTCTCACTAAACCGATCTATTGTTAGGGACCTATCAGTGGCATTGCGCCACAAAATGGTAAGGAGATAATTTGAACCCCGATGAAAATTACCTCCTTGCCGTATGAGGCGTATGTGGCGCAGTGCCACTGGTCGGTCGTAATTATCGATCGTCAAAGCCAGTTATCAAATTTTTTCTCCACTAACCATTACTGGTGAATCATACCAAGCGGTGAAGGCAGGCAAATGGGACCCATCACAATCGGGGCCGAGTGAGATTCACCCATCGGGATGCTTGCATCCACGGTTTGGTGCGATTCACCCGTCAATGGTGAGTACATCAAACAATTCCCGATTCCGATGAATATCTTCGATCTCCTAGCACACCGACCCTTAAGAAGGCCGAGTATGGGTCACATAAATATCATCCCTAATGTTTTGGCGGGTCATCGCCGAATCTTATCCAATCAATATGTGATCGATTATATTAAAAATTGATAGGAGTTTTTTTGGCAAGTAGTCTAACCGTCTATGAATGGAGGGACACATATGATGGGCTAATTATGGAGCTAGTGCGCCAAAAGTTGTCTCAATTGTTGATAGGTATGATTCCATTTTAACCTTATTTTGATTTACCTATTTGCTATAAACTAGATATATTAATATTTACTTATTGCCTTTATGCATTATCGGATGCTTAATCAACCAGCTTCTTCTTCTTGTGAGAGAAATTGGAGTACCTTCTTATAAAGCAATGCTATTCATACCGAAAGCTTTTACCGAATCTCTCACACATAATGACGTGGCATCCAATCATAGCGTCCCTTTGCCTGTCAATCTGGGCAGAGCGTGACTCACTGGTCAGGGCTGGGTGAAATGGACGGTTGTGATTGCAACAAGTCATCCCGTGGGGGAGATTTAGTAAAAACTTGGGGAACTTAGTGATAGTTCCCTGACAAAGGTATCAGCTTGTAATAAACCCTCCTACAAGTTCCGTATTGCAATACCTCCCTCTCAAAATCCCACCGAACCAAATAGAAAAAAAAGGACAATAGCGTTCAGTCCAAGTTCATTAAATTTATATTTTCCGCCATCAACTTAACATGAACAATTTTTTGTATAAAAATCAATTGAAATCACTCAAGATTGTAGATTTAACACCACAAAACAATTTATTTTTTTCGGTATATTTTCATTCCCTTTTCCAACAATTTTAAAAAATTAATAATAATATTATTTTTTAGAAAAAACTGAACCAAAGCTTTTGATTTAGAAACAACGGACTTATACAGCAGTTCAAATGATGTATAAGTAAAAAAATAGTATTTATACAGTAAAAAATAATATTTATGCGGCATTCAGAATGCCGTATTATATGCAAGACAAGTCGTTAGCCTTTATACGATATTCCAATTGCCGTATAAACTCAATAGTATCTATTAGGGTCTTTATATGACAGTTAAACTGTCATATAAAATCAAGAGTAGCCGTTGGGCTAGCCCTTGATATTTATATGACAATTAAACTGTCATATAAAGTTAAGAATTAGCTATTGGTCTTTATACGGTAATAAAGTCAATAACTAGCCATTGGTCTCACAATGGGTGAATCCATCCTCTTATAAATACACCCCCAATTTCACTATTCACCATCATATTATCCACCCTCTAAATTTTCTCTTCTCAACCATATCATCCACCTTCCAAATTTTCTTCTTAAATCACACTCCATTCTCGCTCAAGTTCGCTCGCTCTTCCATTTACGATAGCCGCTCGAATTTCAATTGTTCTTCGTTTCGGATGTTATTGCGAAGTCGAATCCTATATCGGAGGGAGTACGAGGTTCATCTTCATCCAACTCAATAGTACGTTGTCGGAGCTGTGAGAAGAGATCATTCATTGGTGCAACCTTCGACCAGGCTTCAATTTAAGGTCAACTCTTTTGGTTAGTCCATCGCAATTTTATCTAGCAGAATTATGCAATAATGAAATTTGTAAATGTATAATAAACGAGAAGATGACTAGTGTGTTGGAATTGGATCTGTGTATCGGAGTCGCAGCGGAAGCAAAAGAAATATCCGAAGATTATACGGTGTATGTTTCATTACAATTTCGTGATAAAACAATCTACATGCAAATCTACGATCTTAGCATATGTGCGGACACCCTAGAGGCATACTACGATCTACGGAAGACATGCATGCATCTACTTAATTGTTTAGATTCATCATACCTTATGGATCTATGATCCGGAGATTACGGAACAATGAAGAACTACACTTGAATCGCAAGGGAAACTGTCGGATAGCACCTTGTCCTTTGCGAATTGAAGAATCCTCGAAATCCCGTCTCTGAGTGCAGGGATTACGAGCCGACGGAGGAATCCGTTGCGAAGACGATGGTGAGCCGCGAGATTTTCTCCTCCTCTTTCTCCTTTATTCCTTCTCCTTCCTTCCTCTTCCTTCTCCCTTCTTCTTCCTCTTTTTTCCTTGGCCGAAACCACAAAGGAGGAGGACTAGGGGTCGGTTTTTTGGAGGAGAGGGAGTAGAACCATTGGGCCGGCCCCTCCCCTCCCTATTTTCTTTATAGGGCCGGTCTCCCATGGCTCCAAGGAGCCTAGGGCCGGCCCCTAGGTGGATAGGGATGAGGGGGGGTCGGATAAAGGTCTCCCGGGTGTCTATCGTGAAGCCCGGACGAAAACGCCCTTCACGAAAAGCGGAAAACTGAAAGTGAGACTGAGTGAGGTGCGCTACTCGGAATCGAGTTCTGTCAGCACCTGTGCTCCTGGAATTATTCCGCTCAATCTAAGATCCATATTCAATATATTTTGAGCCATATTTCAGTATTTACCAAAATACCCCTACGGCCCGTAACACATGTGAATTAGGTTCTTTGGCTCCGGGCTTGCGCTCTATCGTGCTACTTCGCATCCAACGTATCCAACTAGGTCGGGGAACAATTCCTATACGCAACAACAGGGTGGAACCTTCAGGGTTCGGGATCTCTAGCTCCAACCGGATCCCTGATTAACTGTTCCGGTGACACACCGAAAGTTTCGTTAATCAGCCCTAATCCGATTAACCCGCGTAGCCACCCAGAGTGCGACGCGAGTTGAACTCTAGTGATCCTAAACTTATGTTACTCCCTCGTAACCCTGTTCTCTACTATACTCCGATAATCCTTATCCCTCCTATTACTGGTGCCATGATACGACTTGGGCGGTGGGGAGCACTATCAGATCCCGATCGATCATCTGACTAGGGTTTGATGACTTGTCATCTATAACACCACACACCTTCCGGTGCTATGCCTAGCATCCGGAACATCGTCAGTTATACTGACAACCACCAGGCCTGGGTTAACTGTGTGGATAGATTGACTCATCAAAATGCACCCATCCAACACTGGACGTCGGATAACCTGTAGAGATTGCATGTCACTCAAGCGCCAGCCGGGTAACCCAACATACCGTGGTATTGGACTATGGAAGGTCCGCACACGTTGGCACATCAAAGCACCACTCAACTGGTTGGCCCAGTGAGCATGGTCCCTCAGGGTTAAGGACAGATTATCTATAGTAGTAAGACGGTTTCTGCACCAGTGTCTGAATCACTGAACTGTGCACCGTCTTGGTTCCTGTTCAACACGATCATCGTGCTTGGTCAAGTGAATGGGAATCCCACGTTCCCGTGGTGGAGACTTCACCACATCCTCTACCTGCCAACAGCTTATTCTCGGTGAAGCGACCAGCATCACCAAAGCTATGAACTAGTTCTAGGTCTACACAGAACTGGTCCACTGGGTCTCCCAAGCATGGATCCTCCATGCGCCTCAGTGGCCTGCTGTGTTCTCTAGGGTCCTTTTATTATATGAGTATTATCATATACCAGAGTAGTATTCTAATTAAAGCAATAACCAAAGTCATCTTTATTAATGTTAATACAGAAAATCCACGCTAAGGACACACGAGCTACAACAATCTCCCACTTGGCCTAGCGGGGAACAACAGTCTTAACTCCCATGGCATCCACGTGCTTCTCAAAAGCCTTGGTCGGTAACGTCTTTGTGAAAGGGTCCGCCATGTTATCTGCAGACGCCACCTGAGTCACTGCTACCTCCCCTCGCTTCTGCAAGTTCCGGATTATGTAGTATTTTCGCTCGATATGCTTGCTCTTCTGGTGATATCTTGGCTCCTTGGATTGTGCTACCACTCCACTATTGTCGTCGTAAAGGACAATAGGATCTTGAGCTCCCGGTACGCATCCTAAGTCCGTGAGGAACTTCTTGAGCCACACCGCCTCCTTAGCTACTTAGCACGCCGCAACGTACTCAGCCTCTGTCGTCGAATCCGCGATGCATCCCTGCTTCACGCTCCTCCAACTGACAGCTCCTCCTCATAATGAAAATACAAACCCTGACATCGATCTCCTAGATTTCGGATCTGATGCAAAGTCAGAATCCGTATATCCAATTGGCATCAGTTCCTGTGAAGAGTAAACTAACTCATAATATCTCATCCTATGAAGATACTTGAGTATACTTTTCACAGCAGTCTAGTGCCCTGGACCCGGATTTGACTGATACCTGCCCATCATGCCTACTGCATAGCATATATCTGGTCTCGTGCACTGCATGGCATACATCAGACTCCCTACTGCCGAAGCATAAGGTATCTTCTATATCTCTGCCCTCTCATCAGGAGTCTTAGGATCCTGATCCTTGGACAACTTCATTCCATGTCTGAATGGAACCAGTCCCTTCTTGGAGTTGTGCATACTGAATTTGACCAAGATAGTATCTATGTAGGCTGACTATGGCAGCAGGAGAATCTTGTTCTGGCGATCTCGAGTTACATTGATCCCCAGAACATAACTCGCTTCACCCAGGTCTTTCATGTCAAATTGAGAGGATAACCACACCTTCACTGTAGACAACGTTCCAACATCGTTTCCGATGAACAGGATATCGTCCATGTAAAGCACTAAAAAAACTACTGCAGTCTTATCGCTCCTTTTATAAACACATGGTTCATCCACGTTCTGTTTAAATCCATAAGACTGGATAGCCTGATCAAAACGCATGTTCCAACTTCTGGATGCTTGCTTCAGTCCATAAATGGACCTTTGCAACTTGCACACTAGATCTTCCTGACCTTTTGCGATAAAGCCTGGAGGCTGAGACATGTAGATGTCTTCTTCCAAATCCCCGTTGAGGAATGCGGTCTTGACGTTCATTTGCCAGATCTTCCAATCATAATGGGCTACAATGGACAAGAGGATCCGGATAGACTTAAGCATAGCCACTGGCGAAAAGGTTTCGTTATAGTCGATCCCTTCTCGCTGGGTATAACCCTTAGCGACTAGTCTAGCTTTGTAAGTCTCAACGGTACCATCCGGGCCTCTTTTCCTTTTGTACACCCACTTACACCCAACAGGTTTAATGTTGTGAGGTGGTGTTACAAGTGTCCAGAGTGAATTTTGGGACATCGATGTCAGTTCTGCCTCCATGGCTTCCTGCCATGCTGTATGGTCAGTGGATACCATCGCTTCGTCATAGTTTAGAGGATCATTCTCCTAAAACTCTGGATCAACCATAAAGGCTTCTCCAATGTATCTATCAGGAGCACTTGTGGTCCTCTCACTGCGACGAACCTGCGGTGGTTCCATATGAGTCGATTCTACAGTACCGTTAATCTTAGTGGTATCGGCTCCCACTACGTTTTCTACCTGTGTACTCCCATCAGTACCAAGCAATTATTCAAGAACTACTTTACTGGTGGGCTTATGGTCTATTAAATAATCCTACTACAGGAATATGGTGTTCGTCGAGACGACAACCTTTCTATCCTCAGGATCATAAAATAAACTACCCTTTGTCCCTTGTGGATACCCAACGAACAGACATACCTTAGTTTTTGACTTCATCTTATCTCGCTTGTCCTTCCGCACATGTGCTGGACAACCCCAAATCCTAAAGTGCTGTAGGCTTGGCTTCGCTTCAACCACAGCTCCCAAGGAGTTAGCGGTACTGACTTTGATGGAACAAAGTTCAAAGTATATGCTGCCGTCTCTAGGGCATATCCTCAAAAACTAGGTGGCAATGTGGCATAACTCATCATAGTCCGAATCATGTCTAACAAAGTTCGGTTTCTCCTCTCAGATACACCATTCTGTTGTGGTGTCCCTGGTGCAGTCAACTGGGATACGATCTTATGCTCACGTAGATACCCAATAAATTCATCCGATAGGTATTCGTCTCCTCGATCTGATCGAAGAGACTTGATACTTTTACCCGTCTGCTTTTCTGCTTCAGCTCTGACCTCCTTGAACTTATCAAAGGATTCAGACTTCCGCCGCATTAGGTATATGTATCCAAACCTCGAGTGATCATCCGTGAAGGTGATGAAATACTCGAAGCCTCCTATGGCACAGACACTTATGGGCACATATATATTAGTGTGTACCAACTCCAATACCTCCTTAGATCTGCTACCTTTGGCTCGGAAAGACCTTTTAGTCATCTTGCCTTCCAGGCAAGACTCACACGTCGGTAGGCTTTCTGAAACATTTGGACTTAAAAGTCCTACCTTAACCAACCTGTGAATCCTGTTTGAGGCTATGTGTCCAAGCCTTAGATGCCAAAGGAGTGTTGGATTATCTGAGGGATTTTTTCTTTTAGATGAATTAATCACACAAGCTTCAGTTATGTTATCCTGCTTATGATTGGAGTTAATTACATAGAGACCATTCTGTATCTTTCTCTTACAAACAAAGGAACCATTCAATTTAATTGACACACCAGAAGCATCAAATAAAACTGAAAAACCTTCATTATTCAATAAGTAAACAAAAATTAAATTACGTCTCAAGGACGGTACATAAAGTATGTCTCTAAGTAATAACCTTCTTCCATCAAAGAACTGCAAGATGACATCTCCAACTGCTTCAGCCTCTGCCACGACCTCAGTTTCCATGCTTAGGATTATCTCCCCATCACCCAGTTTTCTTGTCTCCTTGAACCCCTGCAAATTATTACAAGCATGGTTAGTAGAACCAGAATCCACAATCCATGAAGCTGGAGAACAACTGGATGCTACAAGGGATTCCACTATGTGGATTTGAGATATACTTGTCTCAGCCTTCTTGGGAGCCGCGCGGCAGTCGCCCTTCCAGTGACTCTTCTTGCCGTATCGGAAATATTTTCCTTTGGGTTTTGCTGGACCATTCTGCTTGGGAACCTGCAACTGCACCTGGCCCATCTTCACGGGCTTCTTAGACTTTCTTTTCTGAAATTTGTCCTTGGCTTTCAGAGAAGAATTCTGCTCCACGTTTAGGGATTAGGCTCCTGCCTTTATCCCGTCCTCTGCCGCCTGGAGCACCGCTAGGAGCTCTACGTTAGACATCTCCAACCGGTTAAGGTTGAAGTTGGTAACGAAGCCCTCAAACGCTCCTGACAGAGACGTGAGGAAAATGTCGGTCTGGATCTCTGCATCCAAGATGACATCGAAGGAACCAAGCTCGTTCACATAGCCAAACAACTTCAGCATATGATCCCGAACTAAAGTCCCCTCTGCCATCTTCGTGGACACCAATTTCTTGATGGTCAGGTAACGAGTTACCCGACTACGACCCTCGAACATTTCCTTTAGGTAGAGCATCATGTCTGAAGCAAAGGCCATGTCTTCGACTTGCTTCTGAAGGACGGTCTGCAAGGATGCCACAATGTAGTACTTGCACATCTTATCAGCATCTAGCCAGTCTTTCCATTCCTTTAATTGGGCCTCAGTTGCACTTGGTCCCGGCATGGCCGGTTGAGGGGTACTTAGGGCAATTGTGTGTTTGCCAACCCTTAGGACGAGCATTAGGTTACGCTTCCAGTTCTCGTAGTTTGGTCCCGTAAGTTTGTTATCATTAAGTATGGAAGCAAGGGGGTCGAGCTTGGTCATGATTTTATGTAAATAATGGTTTAAAGCAATAGTTAGGGTCTACTACAATCTATTTCATGGAATTTAGAAATAGATAATGTCTACTCCAGCCGCTATGTCTTCACCACCTCAAGTGGAGACATCCAGGAATCTAAATTCCCTGGGCTGGAGCACTGAGACTATCGGCCTTGAATTGAAGACAGCATCTCGGCGAGAGCATGCAACCGCTTCTGCCAACGGGGTTTTTACGACCCAATCTTCATCAGAATTACCCACGGTAAACTGAAAGACCTCCCAGTCTCCTTTTGTCCAGCTTTATGTGACCCGCGTGCGCAGCAACATCGGCTTCACACAAGCTTTCGGATGCTTCCTACAAATCTAGGTGGTGTCGACAGGGGGGTTCATAGGCTCCCGCGGTGCAGGATAAAACCGTCACCCACTGCCACCGGCATCCTCCATGTCCCGAAGGAAACCACCAGGCGAACCAGTATGGAAGGAAACACAGCTCTCACCCGGTGGGAATATCGAACTGTGTACCTCCCACCCAGACCCTTAGCCGGTTGATTGTGGAGGCCAGGGGCTCCCCTTTGGAGGGAACCTCTTACACATCCCTTCTTTATGAGGTTTTATGCATATGTAGAAAGGTCCCGACCTCCTAGACTTAGACCCTGGTCTACCGTGCTCCCACTAGGATTATAAACCTTCCCGCAAATCATTAGTATCCTCGGAAAATATCATAGTCCCTACCTTGAATACTCAGCTTTTGCCTTTCTTGCAAGGATCACATTACATAGATTCCAAGGATTCCGATACTTCACTAGTTTGTCCATAATCCTAAGATCTGGAGCCTAGCCTAAGGTCAACGTGGAAAGGACTCCCACTACGATGACGCCTCGTTCACAATTTGATGCCTGATGTCATAGTAGATCTCATCTCATTACAGGTTTCGATGCTGGCCAAATAGGGACATCTGACAACCTCCGCCGGACCTCAACCTAATGGTGGCATAACCAAATCGTGATGAGTTCATACTACCATCAAACGTCATCTAGAAATAGGTATCACACAGTGAAATCCTAACCTAACTTGGTCGCTAGAACCACGTAGGGAAAGGGCATCCCACTAGGGTTATCATACTTCTTATGGAGACATTAGTTAATTATCACTAAACAAATCTAACACTGCGTCTATCTCGGTGCACAGTACTTGGCTACCTGAACTACCACGAGGGTGGTTACCACCTTTCCTTTTAGCTAGCCACCGGATTCACACGTGTTAGAAGCATTTAGAGACACCGATGAATCCATAAGCTTAGTACTAACCCTAAGCCTGATCTAGAGACAAACTCACAAGCAAGATAATCATATTATCATCGGGGTTCTCTAAATACTGAATAAAGAGAAACAACAGAGAAAGCATCCAAACTGAATCAAGTCCAGGGTCCAACCCCTGAACAGCACAGCCAAGATATCCCGCTCTTCCATTTTGCACGATCTCTAACGACGATCCCCTTCATCGCCAACGTGCACGCTTTCGCCGGGTCTTTGCACGCCATGGTACCGCTTGCCCAAACCGTGGATGTAGCATCATCTCCTTCTTCCTGTGACCGAAAAACTAACACGCTCCGAGCAAGTACTCGTTCGTGTACAATTTCGCTAGAAAGTAAAGAAGACAATCCTAGAAACATGGCCAGGGAACCGAGGATGGTCAACCCACACCCTCGCCCATCTAGATCCTTACAAATCCACAATAATAATCAATGCAAAATTAAATCCGGGGTCCGACCCCCGGATGCATGCAATCACAGATTACTATTCAGCACGGCACCTGCAAAAAGACGATACATAGCACAATACATATGCATGATCTACGCCGAACCCCGACGAAAACATATGCTATCATATATTCACATGATGTTTTCACGAATTCATGCATGAAACATACACCAAAGCGTGCTCTGATACCAATTGTTGGAATTGGATCCGTGTATCGGAGTCACAGCTGAAGCAAAAGAAAGATCCAAAGATCATACGGTGTATGGTTCATTACAATTTCGTGATAAAACAATCTACATGCAAATCTACGATCTTAGCATATGTGCGGACACCCTAGAGGCATACTACGATCTACGGAAGACATGCATGCATCTACTTAGATGTTTAGATTCATCATACCTTATAGATCTATGATCCGGAGATTACAGAACGATGAAGAACCGCACTTGAATCGCAAGGGAAACTATCGGATAGCACCTTGTCCTTTGCGAATTGAAGAATCCTCGAAATCCCGTCTCTGAGTGCAGGGATTACGAGCCGACGGAGGAATCCGTTGCGAAGACGATGGCGAGCCATGAGATTTTCTCCTCCTCTTTCTCCTTTCTTCCTTCTCCTTCCTTCCTCTTCCTTCTCCCTTCTTCTTCCTCTCTTTTCCTTGGCCGAAACCACAAAGGAGGAGGACTAGGGGTCGGTTTTTTGGAGGGGAGGGAGTAGAACCATTAGGCCGGCCCCTCCCCTCCCTATTTCCTATATAGGGCCGGTCTCCCATGGCTCCAAGGAGCCTAGGGCCGGCCCCTAGGTGGATAGGGATGAGGGGGGGTCGGATAAAGGTCTCCCGGGTGTCTATCGTGAAGCCCGGACGAAAACGACCTTCACGAAAAACAGAAAACTGAAAGTGAGACTGAGTGAGGTGCGCTACTCGGAATCGAGTTCCGTCAGCGCCTGTGAGCTCCTGGAATTATTCCGCTCAATATAAAATCCATATTCAATATATTCTGAGCCATATTTCAGCATTTACCAAAATACTCCTATGGCCCGTAACGCATGTGAATTAGGTTCTTTGGCTCCGGGCTTGCGCTACTTCGCATCCAACGTATCCAACTAGGTCGGGGAACAATTCCTATACGCAATGACAGGGTGGAACCTTCAGGGTTCGAGATCTCTAGCTCCAACCGGATTACTGATTAACTGTTCCGGTGACACACCGAAAGTTCTGTTAATCAGCTCTAATCCGATTAACCCGCGTAGCCACCCAGAGTGCGATGCGAGTTGAACTCTAGTGATCTTAAACTTATGTTACTCCCTCGTAACCCTGTTCTCTACTATACTCCGATAATCCTTATCCCTCCTATTACTGGTGCCATGATACGACTCGGGCAGTGGAGAGCACCGTCAGATCCCGATCGATCATCTGACTAGGGTTTGATGACTTATCATCTATAACACCACACACCTTCCGGTGCTATACCTAGCATCCGGAACATCGTCAGTCATACTGACAACCACCAGGCCTGGGTTAACTGTGTAGACAGATTGACTCATCAAAACGCACCCATCCAACACTGGACATCGGATAACCTGTAGGGATTGCATGTCACTCAAGCACCAGCCGGGTAACCCAACGTACCGTGGTATTGGACTATGGAAGGTCCGCACACGTTGGCACATCAAAGCACCACTCAACTAGTTGGCCCAGTGAGCATGGTCCCTCAGGGTTAAGGACAGATTATCTATAGTAGTAAGACGGTTTCTGCACCAGTGTCTGAATCACTGAACTATGCACCGTCTTAGTTCATATTCAACACGATCATCGTGCTTGGTCAAGTGAATGGGAATCCCACGTTCCCGTGGTGGAGACTTCACCATATCCTCTACCTGCCAACAGCTTATTCTCGGTGAAGCGACCAGCATCACCAAAGCTATGAACTAGTTCTAGGTCTACACAGAACTGGTCCACTGGGTCTCCCAAGCATGGATCGTCCATGCGCCTCAGTGGCCTACTGTGTTCCCTGGGGTCCTTTTATTATATGAGTATTATCATATACCAGAGTAGTATTCTAATTAAAGCAATAACCAAAGTCATCTTTATTATGTTGGAAATAAATCCATCGTAGAGGCCCGCAGCGGAAGCAAAGTGAAGGTCCAAGGACCGTGAGCGGTGTGCGTTACATATCAAAATTTTCATCGAAACGATCTACATATGCGTGTATGAATCTAGCATGGCAACTACGCGAACCCCTAACGATGATCTAACGCGAAAGAACAAACTAGCATGAATGCATGTTCTAATTATGTTAGATCTACTTGTTAGAGGTCATACCTGCGTGCGGAATCTTTCACCGCGACAAATTTCTTCTTTGTCGATGGAGACGGGCTACGGATCTGCTCGACATAGCTTTGGTGCGACGGCCATAACTTTCTGCTCCAAACTCCGATTGGGCTGAAATTTGGACTGTAGGTAGCCAACTTCGAGACGCAACTTTTCCAACAAGTTTCACGTCGTTTGGACTTCTGTAGCTCCCGGAATCGTAGAAACAACATTGATTTTCTGTGCAGATTCTGGACAGCAAAAGGTTGCAGGAGACGCCTTCTAGTTCACCCGATCTCACACGATGCACGGCACCTCGTCGATGGATCTCTGAGTGCCTCCATACGACGAGCCTTCTCCTTCTACAAAACACCACGTGAGGAAGACGAGTCGCCATCCAATGGCGCAAGCGAGGGAGAGAGAGACGAGAGAGGAGATGCGAGGAGAGGAGAGGGGGCGGCTAGGGTTTCCCCATGCCATGGCCGGCCCTAGGGCTTGCATGGATCTATTAATTTCGTGCACCCTCTCTCTCCTTCTCATATATAGGGCCGGCCTATTCATATGGATAAGGACAGTATGGATAAGGATGATAGATTCAAACCTTATCCCTATATATCTCTTCTTTATCTCTATCCTTTCCTTGTTTTCGAAAACGGTCAAAACCAGCCCGTTTTCTGCGCCTCATAACCGGACCCTTCATCGGAGGCAACATTCTCCCGAAACTAATGGGGCCGGCCTTGACCAGTCTCTCAACACTTTGGGCCGGCCCCCTTAGTGCATAGTGGCGCATGGTATGACCAAAACGCCCTTATGCCACTAGTTGGCCGTTCCTCGTGTACGAGACTTTGCAAGGCACACATAAGTGAAGTACACCAGTGATTTCACTATTCTCTGAGGTTCCCGTAGGGTGCCCCTAGTGAAGTCAACTCGCAACATGTCCCGGTGCATCGCACCCATGTGGCAAAGTCCACTTATGGCAAGGAATTGCTACATGCGTCTCTGCACTAACCTAGGGTTTCCCCTTAGTGCACACACGTAGCTACGCATCTACCGTGCACTAGTGCGAAGCACTCACGGAGCGTATGCTTGGACTTCTCGCTTCCTCTAACTACGTTCTGTGTTTCGAGGAGATGGTATACGAACCGTACATAATGTCGATAAGGTGGAACCTTCAGGGACCAGGGTTCATGGCTTCCAACTCAGACTCGATCGACACACTACCCGAGTGTACCATCGATCCTCTGAGTCCGAGTTAACCTACGTAGCCACCCAGAGTGCGACGCAGGCTGCACTCCAATTCCCCCGGACTTACTATGTTCTCTCTCATACCCCTGCTCTCCGCTTAGTATGGTAAACTCGCTGTCCCTCCACTTGGTGCCATGATGCAACTCGAGCAGTGGAGAATACCGTCAGACTCGAGTGCTCATATGACTCGGTTCCTTCCCGGTTGACCACATACATCGTACCTCCGATTACTCTTCTGAGCAACCGGATCCGTCACCAGTCCAACTGATGACCACCTGGCCAGGGTTTAATACGACGTAGGTCAGACCAAGGAACGCACCTCCCGTTAGGGGTGTGGATAGCCTGCAGGAGTGACACGCTGATGCAACGCCAGCCGGGTAACCCAGTACACCGTGGTTTTGGATCACTGCATCCGGATCCTCACACATTGGTGCGCCAAAGCACCACACAACTGGTTAGTCCACCAGACATGGTTCCTCAGGGTTTAGGACCGTTTTACCCTAAGCAGAAACACGGTTTAGTGCACCGATGTCTGCTCATCGATCTGTGCACCGTGTTGGTTCCGTTCGGCCACAGACACTGTGCCTGGTAATGACCGTGGTGGAGACACCTACGCTCTGTCATCCCAACAGCTTATCCTGATAGGGCGACCAACCCTTATCAGAGCTGCGAACGTATTTAGGTTAGATGGGACCAGTCCCTTGAGTCTCCCACTCAAGTGGATTACCATGTAGCCATGGCTCTCTGTTCTGTAATCAGAATACGTACTAAGGTACGTACCAATATGCAATCCTATACTATCAACCATACAAAGCTAAACACTAGGTTTTTACGAGCTATAGACCTCACCAATTCTAACATATTAATGTTAATACAGAAAATCCACGCTAAGGACACACGAGCTACAATATAGTGTGGGTGCAAAATTTGCCTAACGCCCGACAGTGGTACCCACAGCCCTGTCTGGGGCCCATGAGCATAACGATGGGACCCACAGCCCTTCCTGGGGCCTACGAGCATGACGGTAGATGCACACCTGGCTGACCCTTGACAGGGGGTTGGCGGGGTCGGTGAGCGCGATGGTCGATAAACAGACGATGCTCGGCCCTGAACATTGGGTCGGCATAAAGACTCTGGTTGACCCTTGGCAGAGGGTCGACAGATTCTTTCCGAACAGTCATCAAATAACTTCAAGCAATCCCCGTTCCAAACCGCCGTGCTAAAACTCTCTCATCCTCTCACCCACAAGTCAGCTCATATGCCACGCCTTACCATCTGAATTCATTCTGACTCGAACAGCGATTGTCGCTCGCAGTGGAGGGAAATTTCGAGCCGTACGATGGCCTGTGGGGCTAAAAACGAAGCGGGTGATATTCCGCTTCCGATCATTAGGCTAACTGAGGTCGTAAATGCGCAGCCTGGATCATCGATTCTTGTATTGTGAAATCCTAGCCAACTATGTTAACACCTGCCTAGCTGGGAGGGGATAGTTGTGGGTGCAAAATCTTGCTAACGCCTGATAGTAGGACCTGCAGACCTGTCTGGAGCCCACGAGCATGATGATGGGACCCGCAATCTTACCTGGGGCCCACGAGTATGACGGTGGGACCTGCAACCCTGCCTGGGACTTACAGAGAAGACAGTGGGATCCACAACCCTGCTTGGGGCCCATTAATACTATGAGCAGTGTGGTAAATTCCCCCGGGTATTTACCAAAACCCACGGTATTCCCAAACCTCTATAAATAGCAGACTCGACAAATATTCCAGATCCAAAATTCCATACCACATTCCTACATTCTGTTTTCTAGAGCTCCCAAAGCCTTCTGGTTTTTAAACTCTAGTCAAACCTTCTCCATCCTCTGTTTACCTGTATAAGCACTTTTTGGTCTATCGAGAATGGCTCAACTTCTCAGAAATAGTAGATTCATAGGTTGTGTCTTACCGCACAGAGACATAGGCTTCGACCGAACTCCGTTATCATATGCTGTGTCAACTCTCTTTCTCTCTATCTCATTAGTGTCTCTGTGGCAGCTCAGTACATGACAGCTCAACACCCTACGGTGCACCACATCCCTGAAGCTCTACCCTTCTATAGACTATTGGAGGGGGACCGTATAATAGCCGTAATGCCCCCATAACTACGGACAATAGACATACTATGTTTGAAGAATACTCGCCTAACATTGGTGTAAATATAAATAATCAGTCATCTCATGACACTGATGAGCCTAGTTCCTTGACCCCAGTTATAACATGACTGATATATCGTTGTCAGTGCTCTTATTGGTACTCATATCGGTGCCAACCTCGGAACCGATTGCTTCTGACAATGATATGTACTTAGAGGTCAGTAACTCGAGTTCATCTTCATTGGATGATATATAAATGCATGTTGGCAAAACATACGATTATGCAAAAAAATTCCGAACTACAATTCGCGAGATTATAATTAAAAAGAATTTTACATTAGCATATAAGTGTAATAATAAATCTAGAATTGTTTTTAAATGTGATATTCTTAACTATACTTGGCATGTGTATGCAACAAAGATTTATAATAACGATTATTTTAGTATAGTGTCATATAATTTAACACATTTATGTATTGGTAAAATAGTATCTAGGAATCATTCACAAGCATCAATTGAATGGATTAAAACTAAAATTATTACTCATTTAATTAATAATTCTAACTATGCTCCTGCTGCTATAATTAAGGATATGTTAGATGAAGTGGTGTTTCTATTTCATACATAGAAAGATAGAGAAATATCTAATACAGAAATTCATGATTGTGATGTAAAATCATATAAAAATCTTGAATATTATTACATGATCATTCATGAAACAAATCTTAGTAGTGTAGCACTTACTAAAACTAGTGACACACATGATTTAAAAGAATTTTTATAACTTCTAGGTCTTCTATTGACGGTTTTAAAAATTATTGTTTACCTATTATAGCTTCCTACCAAAAAAAGTTTACCAATTATAACTATAAATGTTATTTTTTTAAAAGATATATATTTAAGTATAATGTTAATTGCAATTTCACCTGACCCAAATGGAGGTATGTTTCCATTAGCTTGTAGTCATAGAGGCTAAAGATAAGCATACTTGGTTATAATTTTTAGAATGTTTTATTATAGCACTTAATCCATATGATTTTTCAAAAGTGTCATTTATTTCTGATAAACAAAAATCTATTATTATTACTGTTTTTTTTTTTTGAGAAATCCTTTTCGGAGTTTGAGGGGGGGTTAGGCCTAGACCCCTACCAGTTGTATTATTATTACTGTTGGTAGACTTTTTCCTCAGCCCATTATTTCTTTTACATGCAACATTTTAAACAGAACTTAAAAAGGAGATTTAGAGTAGAAATGTTAGCTAACTTATTAATGAAAGTAGCAAAAAAATATAATTATATCGAGCATAATATTGTATTAGACCGGTTAAAAAAGAAAAATAATGATGTATATAATTGGATTGTTAACGGTGATTCCACACACAAACTCACGCATTGGCTAACTGCCTACTCATATATACCACGTTTAGAAATTTTGACTTCAAACAATGCTGAATCATTTAATTCATCGATTCGATATTTACATGAGAAACTAATTACTGGATTATTAAATGGTATTATATGTCAGACAATCAAACTCTATCTAAAACGTAGAGAGACTAGTTAGTTATGAGAAAACCAGCTTGTACCTAGAGTTAAGAAGAAACTTAAAAAGAGAGTTGATAGGGCATGAGTTGTGCACCGACATGAGCCGTGCACTAGCATGAGTCGTGCCGGTGTATAATTGATATCGATGCAGGACCCACGCCATACAAGTGCCAATAAATGACCCACAGCCCATGAGTGCTAGGGCATCGGCATGGGTAGTGCACCAGCATGGGTTATGCACTGAGATGTGTTATGCTAGTGCACAAATTGTGTCGATGCAAGACCCACATCCTACGAGTGCTGGTGCACGACCCACGAGTAATGGGGGCACGGGCATGGGTCGCGCACCAGGCATGAGTCGTGCACTAGTTGAGTCATGTCGATGCACAATTCATGTCAATGCAGAACCCATGCCCTACAAGTGCTGGTGCACGCCCCATGCCCCACGCCACACGAGTGCTAGGTCATCGACATGAGTCATGCACGAGCATGAGGTATGTCAGTGCACAATTCATGTCGATGTAGGACCCACGCCCTACGAGTGCCGGTGCACGACCCATGACTCACGATTGCTAGGTCATCGGCATGGGTACCGGCATGAGTCAATCATTGACATGTGTCATGTCAATGCACAAACCCATACCAGTGCCTCGACACTCGTGGGGCAAGAGTCGTGCCCCAGCATCCGTGGTCGTTCACCGGCACCCATGCCCGTGCACGAGTGCTCGGACATCGGTCGGCCTCCCCCGCACCGTCGACGCAAAGAGAACGCGGAGGAGAACCACCGGAGACTGTCCGTTCATGCCGAGGTTCGCCGATTCCGTGTCGGCAGACTCCGTGGTCCGGGACGAGCTCCGGCCATGAAGTCCATGCATGCAGCGGAGTGGATGTAACCATGTGGCCACGTCGGGTGGTCCGGCTAGCTCGGATTTGAATTATGACTGCCGTGTTGCCGACCGGGTAGATCCGACACCATACAAAGAGGGCCGCAAGAGTTCTGTAGAGGTGAAATTAACATTGATTTTTTTTATTGCATATGTACGGAAGAAGGAGCTTGTGTTAGCCAAAGTCCAACTACAAAGGCTTAACGTTGAGTTCAAACTTTACATACCCTTAACCTAAACGAAACCTTTTTAAGAAGCTAACGTTAATAACCCCTAAAAACTTTCGACGCAAATAGTATTTTCCCTTCTTACATATCTTGAATGCAAAGTGGAAGCAAACATAAGCAAATCTTGCTGAAGATCTAATATTTATTCTGATGTCAGCTTATGAACATCTGTTCTATGTGAATTATTCAAGCTTCAAGGTAGGGTTAAGAAGCAATGCCCAGCATTTCACATGTAATCTAGTATCAGAGTTTCGCGCACATGAAACTTCAAACAAAAAAAGAAAGAGAGAGAAAAAAAAAAACTGAGTTCAAGTACCAAACATGATTCACTTCCCTCCTCTCTTCATCACTTGATTCACTTCCCTCCTCTCTTGCCAAAGGCCTCTCTGGTCACAAGCCTGATGCCGCGCACCCAGAGCTCCGCCGTCTCGTCCCCGCCCGGGCACACGAAATGCAGCTCCCTCCCCTTCGCAGTCACCACCCGGAACAGCCCCGCCTCGTGCCCGTCCGACTTCCTCCTCCGATTCCGCTGGAACCGGGAACTCCCCCCGACCTCCGCCTCCCTGCACACCACATTCCTCCGGCACCACCACTTCCCCCACCTCAGCGCCCCCGCTGCTCCCCCCACCATCCGCAGCGCCTTGATCGTATGTGGCGATCCCTTCCCGCCCTTCCTGTGCTTCTTCACGCGCCCACCCTCAAGAACCAAGGCCCGCGCTAGCTCGTCCAGGATCACGCCCTCCGCCTCGTTACCGAAGGCGGCGTTCTTCCTCGCGAGCGAAAGCGCGGTCTCGCCCCGATGGTTCTTGATCTCGCATCGAGCACCGGAAGCGATCAGGAGCTCGCACAGCTCCCTGTGCCCTTCCCTTGCTGCTAACATCAGTGGGGTGTAATCATCTCCATCGGGGACGTTGACGTCGCTGCCCCTGCTGGTCAGGAGGCGCGCCGCAGCCAAGTCTCCCCTGCGGGCGGCACAGTGCAGGGCGTAGAATCCACCAGCATTGCCCTTCTCGAGCGCAAACTCAAGCATCACCTCTTCGAAGAGGTCGCTCTTACTGTTCGATTGGGAGAGCATTATCACGGTCTCGCCGGATTTACTGCACAGCTTCACGTTGGCACCAGCAAAGACTAGGAACCGGAAGGCGTCGACGTGGCCTTCCTTCGCCGCGACCATTAGGGGGGACAGCCCGTTCTCATCTTGCTCGTCGATGTCGAATTCCGGTAGCATCAGCAACAATTCCAGGGATCTCACATCCCCGCAGCGAGCCGCAAACAATGTAGGTGAGAAGATGAGGCGATTGCTGGATAGGGGGATTTTCCCGGACTGGATCACTTGGAGGATGGCGTGCTGGAAGCCAACGCTCCACAGTTTGGAAGCCGCAACTAAAGCTGCAGAGGCGCCGGCGGAGCTGACGAGGCCGAGATCGGCACCGGCGGAGGCAAGGGCGCAAAGGCAATCACCCTGCTTATACCGGGCGCAT
Organism: Chamaelirium japonicum; assembly: GCA_947650365.1. Taxonomy (NCBI): domain Eukaryota; kingdom Viridiplantae; phylum Streptophyta; class Magnoliopsida; order Liliales; family Melanthiaceae; genus Chamaelirium; species Chamaelirium japonicum. The sequence goes on from OX393559.1 coordinate 50,842,204, forward strand.
AACATCAGGGCTGTCTCATCCGACTCCGTTCTTGAATTGAGGTCACACCCGGCGTCGATCAGCCTCTGCAAGACGGCAGGCTGGCCGAGACGGGCGGCCAAGTGGATCGGCCGGAACTCGTCCTTCCGGGTGGTTCTGACCGGGAACTCGCGGTCCGCGCCGGAGGCCAGGAGGGCGTCGACGGCGCGGGGGTTGGCGCAGAGGATGGCGTGGTGGAGGAGGGTCCGGCCGTAATGCAGAGTGTTGGGGGAGTGGTGATTGAGGAGCATCCGGAGAATCGTGCCCGTCGATTCGAAGAACTCCACGGCGCACCAGGCAACGCTGTAGGGCTCGGCGAGGCCGGCTCCGACCCGGAGCTCCTCCCCGGTGGCGGAGTCCCATGACCATGCTCCAAGTCTCACCTTTGTATCCTTCTTCACTCCAGCCTGGGTTGCAACAAGGTTTTAAATCCCGGTTTTGGCCGCTCAAAAACAAAAAAAATCGGATTTTGGTAGGAAATTCACGCAAACATACCTGTAACAACCGACGGACGACGGTGACCTGCCGGCAGACGATGGCGGCCACGAGCGCCGTGCAGTCGACATTGGTGTGCAGAGACGGCTTCGACGAGCGGAGCAGCACGCGATCCGTCAGGTTCGGATCGACCCCGCACTGCATCGACATAAACACAAACAGATGATCCACCGACAAGACCAATTACGTCACACCAATGCCATCGACTCTAGAGATCGAAAAGCAGTCGGGAGGGCGATACGGTACCTTGATGAGGGCGTCGACCACGTCGACGAACCCGCGGGAGCAGGCGGAGACGAGGGCGTGGACGGCGACGTGGGGCCGGATGAGGTCGGAAGCCATGAGGAGCTCCGCCAGCCGGGGCCGGCCGTGGCACGCCGCCTCCAGCAGCGCCTCCTCGCACGCCGGCTGCGACGCCCCGGATTTGAGGAGAACCTCCAGGATGTCCGCCCGCCCCTCCCTCACCGCCGCCGCCGTCGCGTACCCGCGGAACAGCTGCTGGTTCACGTCTGCCCCCACGCTCTGTTCCCCAAACCAAAGCCGGTCAATTATCCAGTCCGGTCAAAGGGGAAAGCCCCGCAGTCTAAACTCCCTATTGCTCAAGCTTCATTTGCACTTGGGCTAATGTGCAAGCTTCAATGTACAATCAGGGCTTTTGTGCAAAAATACTCAAAGCATAAACTGGCATCGGGTCCCGAGGCCACCCAATAGAACAGGAGCAGCAGCAACTCCGAAACTTTGGACGGTGCCACGTGGCACTTAGCACGGTTAAGAAATGAGAGAGAGCAAGCTGTAAAACGTGGGATGGTTTTGAGAATTAAGCTTTTAGTTGGGGGGGAATTAGCAAATATCACAATGTAAAAACTTAAATTCACGAAAATACATTAATTTCAGCACCCACAGCATTAAACCATGTAAAGGCTGCGAAGCCATGGGTGCGAAAAAACTTGCAAAAAAAAAAAAAAACTCCAAAAAATTAAAGAAAATCAGGAAGAAAAAGATCGTGAACAGAAAGAAAAAGAAAGGGGTTAATGGCAAAAAAGGGGGGGAATTACAACTCGTACCAGGAGCTTGCGGACGAGGGAGAGGTTGCCAGCGTGGGCGGCGAGGAAGAGGGGGGAGACGTCGGTGCGGAACTCCTCGTACTCGACGCGGACCTCGTCGGGGGCCTCCTCCCGGAGCGCCACCTCCGCCCGCCGCCCCTTCAGGCACACCGCCCCCGCGTAGTTCACGTCCACCAGCGGGTCCGCCAGGCACTCCGTCGCCGCCCGCAGGTCCCCCCGGTGCGCCGCCTCCACCAGCCGCTGCGACGCCTCCGCCTCGTAGTCCACCGGGCACACTTGCTGCCTCCCCGCGCCCTTGAACCCTCCCCCGCCACCGACGGCGGCCGAGTGCCCGAACACAGTCATCTCGACCCCCTCCCTGGACCCTGCGGCTGTTTTCAGTCTGATGCCCGGCGATCTCTCAAGTCCGGAGCAGGCCTAAACGGAAATCTCTGCCATGGATCTCATTCTCTCTCTCTCTCTCCGTCTCGGGAAACTTGAAAGGAGTGAGCGCCAGTGGGGGGTTGGAGGGAAGTGAGGTTAATTTATATAGGACGCGCGTCTCAATAACTGCGGTTAAAGCTGGGGAGGGGGTTGAAATAATAATATAAATAAATAAACGGAAAATTAGGAATACATCCTTATTCATTCTGTAATATTAGCTGGAGGACACCATAATTTGCTATATTAGTTAAGGCCCCTAAAAGTTAGGGCTGACAATTTTGGACCTGACACGACAGACCTGCCATGAAATTAGCGGATTCGGGTATGGGTTAAACGGTTTCGAGTCATAAATGGGTCGACATAACTAACCTGTTTAGTAAACGGGTCGTGTCGAGTTTTGTCTCCGGCTTGTTTGACCCGTTTAAGACCCGCTTAAAAATCAATGGATCGAGTATGGTCGGTTCATGTCTACCCAGCATCCGATTTGCGATGGGTTCGAGGGCTGTGATCAGGACACCATAAGAGAGAGAGAGAGAGAGAGAGAGAGAGAGAGAGAGAGAGAGAGAGAGAGAGAGAAAGATGGTGGCCAGTGTGCAGGAGGCTGGGGGTGGCCGATCTGAGCGTCGAATCGTGGTCGGAGATCGAAGATCGGGATTGAGCACCGGGGATCGGGAGTCGGGTGGCCGGAAGGAGCGTCGGAGATCAAGGATCGGGCGGAGGGTGGCCGACCGGAGCATCTCTCTCTCTGTCTCTCTCTCTCTCTCTCTCGGTCGGACGGTGCCTCTCGGTCGTTGAATCGCACTCACCCGAGTCACCCCCAATACTTAAGCGAGTCTTATCGAGTTTTACCGGATCTACCCGTTTATAAATGGATCGGGTACGAATTTAGGGTCTACACATAATTAGTTAAACGGATCGGATCCGGGTATAGAAATTTTGGACACGACACGAAATTGGACACAAGACAAATGCGACCGACCCAACACATTGCTTGCCCTAATATTCTCACTCTATATATTCGTTTTCAGGAAAAAGTATACATTTGACACAGACTGAGTTTATATTCGTCGGGAGGGACTTGTGCTATATTTTAAAATTAATGTGTCCTGCAAATAAAAATTATCCATCTTATGTCGAACTTCCCCCAATAATAAATGGCAGGGATTAAATAAAATTGCCGAGTCGAAACTGGTGGGGCCCACCGCACAATCTGTATAGAATTAAATTAGCTGCGTTGGTCTTCACCTCTCAGCTCGGCTCGGCTCGGCTCCGCTCGAGAGGAGCTTGTCGGACCGGCTACTGACTCGGCTTTTGGAAGTGGTCTTCGATCACGTGGTCCGTCGGTTTAATGTTCTTTGATCTATAATCTATCTATACGTAATAAAAGAAGTTTTTTATTTTTTATTTTATTTACACTTAAAGAAAAAAAGAAGTGGTTTTACCAAAATGACCCCCAACTCAAATGTATTGGTGGAATCGTCTCGATTGCTTTTGCATTGCTTTTGTGACCCTTTGCATTTAATTACCAAATGTCCCGCACGGATAGTTGTTAAACTTTTACGATCATTTTACCCTTATGATGTAAAAACTCGTAGATAAAGAGTGAAAAACAAAATGATTCTTCCCCTTTTGAAATTTGGCTCGTTTCAATCGTCCATGATCACCGGAGATCATAGATCTAGTGCCATCAGATGTTCTCAACTCCGAATGCCAAAATCTTAGTCGTCGGACCGTTTTTCTTCAAACACAATATTATAAGGCCCGATATTGCAATTGATGTTGCATCCAAGTGGCTTATTGCTTGCCCCCCTTTCAATAGGTTGTGGTATAGTATATCGTGGGGTTTTCCTTTCCTTTTTGTAGCGGTTTCTATACTGGGTTGTCTTCCATCTTTGATGTGAATGTACTTATGCTTTTGTCTTGCAATATTTCATGTATTTTGTGCTCCAAACACTAACAAACGTGATGTACTGACCGCGAGATTCCACAAAATAAGGATTTGGATGGATATTATTAGTTTACCCTTATTGTTTATTAAGTTTTGATTTAATTTATAACTATCAATAAATGGAATTGACTTTTTCGTATTCCAAATTTATTCAAGTACTCTCCAAGAATGAGGGCTTGAGGACACTACAATCATCTAGAGAGTGCGCGCATAGTCAGCTCGAGTGTGATTCTCTTGGATCTAGAGCTTGTTGGTATCACAATCGTCCAATGGCAGGCATAACTGACATGAGAATAGCACTCGACCCCGCATGCACTTCCCGAACGGTTGCTATGCCATCAAATTGCCATCAAGGTTTTAAATTTCAGTTTTGTGTCTGGTTTTGATTCAAGCCTAAATCAAAATCTTAAAACTTCGACCAAGATTTATCAAAATTTAAAATTTATATAATTCTAAAACCAAGTTAATCAAAATTTTAACTACAGTTTATAGTTCGGTTTCGATCACTTTCGAAAACCGAAACTGTAATTTCAACCAAAACAAACCAAAATGGTCAGTTCCTCTGATTTCGATCTTTATTTTTCTCTATTTCTGATCAAATCGAAATATTTCGTCGAAATTTTACAATTTTGATTAAAATTTAAAACAGTGACAGGTCATAATTAACCCGGGAAACCCGAACAACGCCGGAATATTGACGTGTTGGTCCCTAATAAAGGGGTAGCATGGTAAAATAGCAAGAGAAGCATTAGCCTATATGATCAATGAGATCGATGTGTAATTAATACATCCGATCCAATTATAGAAATACTACTATCAATGCCTCCCGTTCTTTATGGATCAATTAAGAAAGCAGGCTTCCACGATACGCTCAGAACTAAAGAAGACCACGAACCAAATGCCAACCCTAGGTTATTTTAACTTTGACCCCCAAATTTTGATTTGAATTAGACTTTACCCCCCATCTTTTCATTAATTAGACTTTACCCCCCAAAACTAACTTTTCGGTCAGCCCACCATCTAAGGGGCCGTTTGGCTGTTAGGAAATAGGAGAAGTGCTGAAAGTGGGAGAAGTGCTGGAAGTGTTGATTGTGATTTTCGACCGGAAGTCCCGGTTCCGTTGTTTGTTTTGATGGAAGTGGTAATGTTAGGAGCTATAGTTCTACGACTTCCAGTGTTTTGTTTTGACGAAAGTGTTCTGCAGAGAAGTCGCAGAAGTGTAGAAAGTGTTCTACAAGGATAATATGACAGATTTTTGGTAAAAATGTTATAATAAAAATGACATAAAGTGTAAAAAATGTTCTACATATATGACTTGGCATATAAAATCCCACTTCCGGATGGGAAAAGTTCCACTTCGGACCAAAAAGCTCCGAAGTCGAGTGGTTGAAAAAGAGGCCTCTCAAGTTTGACCGGAAGTCACACTTCCGATTTCCGTAATCACTTTCGTCCAAACAAACACCCTGCTTGAGTTCTGGCATTTCGGTGACTTCGACGGCCACTTACGTTGAAACAAACGGCCCCTAAGAGAAAGGGTGAGCTGACGGAAAAGAAATAAAGTTTTGCGGTGTGAGCTGACGGAACAGTTAGTTTTGGGGGGTAAAGTCTAATTAATGAGAATATGGGGGGTAAAGTCTAATTCAAGGCAAAATTTGCGGGACAAAGTCAAAATAACCCTATATTTCAAGGCGGTTCCTCCCGGCCGCCTCGTCATGCATCCTCACTCCCCACTGCTCCACCCTAGCTCCCTTTCCTCGGCCCCACCAGCCCAAGGTTCGAAGCCGGCCGAGAAGCTGCAGACATGGGCGCGGCTCCGGCCGCCACCCCCACCACTCCCTTGATGCCGTCCCCCCACAGAAGACGATAAGAGGACAGAGCTCGCCTCCACTGTCGTCTTTCATCATCTTTGACGCAGCCGGAGCTACAGGTCACGGACACGGCGGCGCGAGCTGTGCCCTAGCTGTGTCGCCACACATGCACGAGTTTGACCCGGTTGGCGGGCAGAAATCCTGCGATCTGGATTCTACGATTGTGGCCGGACAGAGGTTCGTCGCCTCTGTACTCGATCGAAGGAGACGCCGGGTCGCGGAATGAGGGCTCATTCTCACCGGCGGACTATCCACGGGGACAAGCGGGATCACAACAAGATCGACCAGGGGCGGCTTGCTCCTCCCTCCCTTCCTTCCTTCCATCATGATGTGACGTTACACCTGTACGTGACGATCGACTGACTGATCATGGGGTGATCGTCTTCGGACCCATCGATGATAGCTGGCGGGGCCTGGAGCGGTTATGATCTGATGAGCTGATCTTGTTCCCTATTGGTGAGCTGGTTGTGCCGGCATGTGATGTGACGTCTATTGGGTCGACGCGCGAAAGCGAAGCGCGCGCGAAGACCCTTTCACGAGGTGGTGTGGGAGAGGAGAGGACAGAGGAGACGGAGCGTCTGGGACGTCGATGACGAATAGCTAGGGACTGTAAACAGGGTGGTGGTCGTTGGGGGGGGGGGGGAGGGATGATGATGCTAGTAGCCGGTTGAACTAGAACTAGCTAACAAGACACGCTTACTAGTAATTACTAGTAAGAAACCCGGGCAATGCCCGGATGAACTTGATGCAAGCCACTTAGCATAGACGATATTACAGCTGTTCAAAGAATTGTGCAACATGGAGTATTGTGATTCACCCGTAGTTCGGGTGTGATTCACTTGTTAAAGAGAGAAAGAAAGATAATACTAATGAATTTTCTAATTAATTAAATGATCATTAAATACTGTCACGCCCCAGAAATCTGGGACCGATTCCTGGGGTGTGAGGTGAGGAAAAACAAAGGGATTTAGGGTTTAGTCGACTAACTACACTAAGTAGGGTTTCTCACAGGACTGCAGCTCTCTCCTAAATAAAGAAGAACTAGGAGAGAGAAACAAGGGGTATTTTAAAACTTGATTTTTGTGAAAAATATTTTTATTTTTAAAAGAGAGATAAAATTTTTGTCGACAAAGAGATGATCACACTCGACCTTCAACCGGGCTATCCTCTCAGCATGTGTGGCCTGCTGGTGCCCCACATGCTGACAGAAGTCCCTCTTAAGGGAGCACGAGACTCAAGTGTAACATCCCCAAAAATATTAATGATTTAATATAATTTAAAACTATATAATAAGAATTTATGATAAAAAAATTCAAAATAAAAATCGGACGACGCCATTGCGTCCGTCTCGTCGAAACGATTAAAAACCATATATAAACTTTTTCGTTTTGAACTCATTTAAAGCATTAAAAAATTAAAAGAAAAAGGCTATATGCATATGTAAACATAAATAGCCAATAGAAAGATTCGAACTCAAGACCTTTTATTAAATTTTTAAAACAGTTTTCGCTAACCAAAAATCCGTTAAGTCTTTTCTGTTTAATTATAGTAGAACTAATTATTATTCTATAACTAGGAATACCAAGCGTCATCCAACCGTTCGATCACAATCGAACGGCCAGAATACAAAACGACACAAGGAATATCAAACGTCATATGTGCCGTTCGTTTCCAAATCGGACGGCCAGAATACGAAACGGCAGATTTGCAATAAAGCCCCCGGGACTCTTCGTATTCCCGGGGGGCCTATATAAACCCCCCCCACCCACAAACTTCTTCACAGCAGTCCTCGCGACAAGCGGGCCCCACCACCCACCGCTGACCACCCTCCGCCGCCGCCGCCGCCTGCCGGCCGCCGACCACCGCCGGCCACCGCCGACGGCCGCCGCCGCCGTCGCCGGTCGCCACCGGTCGCCGCCGGTCACCACCGCCGGCCGCCGCCACCGTCGGCCACCACCGCCGGTCACCGCCGCCGCCACCGACCTCCGACCACCGCCCGGTCGGCCGCCGCCCGCCGCCGGCCACCGCCACCGTCGGCCACCACCGCCGACCACCGCCGCCGCCACCGACCACCGGCCGCCGCCGGCCGCCACCACCGACCACTGTTGGGTCGGGTACGTAATTTAAACCCGTTAACCCGTTCGGATTTTTAATAAATTGGTGATGCAAAAAGGCAATACAAGATTTAGAACCCACAACCTCTTCTTAACCTATTCTAAAACCCTTTAGGCTAACCAATAGATCCATTTACCTTTTATGTTTATAAATCACCTAAAATTAAATATATAGATTATCTATGCAAACTATATTGACCCTATCTTACCCATACGGACTCGGAATTGAGTTCCGTCAGTGACGTTGGACTCATAATGACAAAATACACTTACTTAGATTATAAAATTCCACAACCGACAATAAAAAAAGTATATTTACCATTTTACCCCTAGGGTAAAATGGTCATAACCTCTTCGTTCTAACTCGGAATCAAATTCCGTTTGCGGCCACGGATTCCTAATAAAAATATCTACAAAATGAATATAAATTTAAAGATATTTTGGAATTGATCAAAACACCCCCAAAGAAGAAAACCCATTAGTACACATCGAAAAATGTTGGAAAAGTCCTGGAAAAATTTAGGATAAAAACTGACCAATTATTAGTAATATATTTTCAGGTTTTGAGCATACTAAAGCTTCCGTAGCAGGGGTAAGAGTTTGCAGCCATTCAGGTAGGGGATTTAAACTCAGTTTATTCATGCTAATTATATGCTATAGAATGTCGGTAATTTGATATGGAATGGTAAATTTTAAAATACGTAATCACTTATGTGGGTGTGGGGCTAGCCCTGGCTGAGGCCAAAAAGTACCTGGGTGTGGGGCTGTCCCTGGCTGCGGGCCTAAAAGATAAATCCTGGGTGTGGGGCTGTCCCTGGCTGCGGGCCTAAAAGATAAATCCTGGGTGTGGGGCTGTCCCTGGCTGCGGGCCAAAAAGATAATCCTAGGTGTGGGGCTAGCCTTGTTGCGGACTAAAAGTACCCGGGTAAGGATTGAGATTCCTACCCTGGCCGGATGAGCCAAAAAGGGAATCGGGTGATTAATGTTTTAATTATTTACTTTTCGTAGTCATGTTTACTGCTTTCAATACATATTATTTAGCATGAGCAAAACTAAGTCATTGGTGAGTCAGTGGATAGAACTCACCCCCCTACAGATATTGTGCACCCTACAGAGACCAACCCTGCAGTAACCGGAGAAGATGAGGAGCGATCGGGATGCGACCCAGAAGGAGTTGAAGACCCACTCTACACTCCTTTCTATGATGACGATGGAGCTGGAATATGATGTGTCAATGTGGAAAGTCTTAGCATAGGCTTTCATGTTCAATAAATTGTATCAAACAATGATGTTTTAATATAATGGCTCAGTATTTTCCATATTTGATGGAATTTATTTATATCAAGTTTTCTTCCTAACACCCCAGTATTATACGGGTTGAATTAATCCGTAAAATATCGGGGCGTTACAACTTGGTATCAGAGCCTAGGTAATAGGTCCTAGGAATTAAAAGATTGCCTAAAAAAAAAAAAACATCGGTAGGATAGTCACCTAACCTAGAGCACATGTTAATTAGATCTAGGTACACCTAGCCTTAGATGTTTAAGACATTGATGACCTAAGACACTTAATTGCTAGAACAAAGTATAGATACCTAAACTTAAATTTAGGATCTCTCTTTTAAATATGTTATAATAGCTTTCGATACGTAGGCCTGAGACAATAACATTGGACGCTGAAAAGTTAGTCAACCAAGAAGACCATATTGGTACATCGAAATTTGAACGTATGATCACTTAGAGAGAATTAGAAACTAACTAGAATTATAAAATGTCGCTTTGTAACGATATGAAAATCTAAGAAGGTGTTATAAACCCTAGTAATAACTCAATTAGGGTAAGAAATCCCTAAGGAGTAACTTAATTTAAGATCCTATCTCCTAAGACATCTTTTTGACAACACGTTACTACAGTATCTTAGCAGAAATAATGATCATCCGAAAAGAAACGATTCTTAGGACTAAGACCTATTTCCTGTGTAACCTGAAACATATCCAAAGTATTTGAGCCTTACCTAGGTTCATCAATCTTGGTGAAAGTAGGTTAAATTAGAAATTAGATTTATGAACGCCAATTACTCGAGAAAATAAAACATCCATGATAACTCCTATAAGAACTAAAATACTTCTCGAATAAAATCCATAGTCGAGAAGTCCAATGGACTCCAACCTCAAGCGGTTAGTAACATACAAATGATTGACACAAATAAGTAAAGTTTTAAATATACTCGAGTTGAATATAGAATACAAAAATATGGGGAAATCTGGGTTAAATCATTAGTGCAGAGAGAACTGATTTCAAGTACATAATCGACTTAAAAATTATAATATGTACTGTGATAATTAGGATTGAGGATAATCATCATTTCTCGAATTCGAGTTCAATAGAAAGGGCTACCTAGGAAAGGGCTGCCTGGAGTTAGGTGGAGCCGTTCCATGGGAAAAAGGGCTGCCAACTGCTAGTGTGGAGCCACCTAAGGTGGAGCCGCCTAGGACTTTGACTTCGAGATCATGATAGTTTACCTTTACATCCTGAATGATCAGAGACAAATAGTTAAAGTTTTTAATAAAAAAAAAAAAAAAAAGTAATCGAAGTACAGATGTGAAATTAAGAACATCAAGGGTTTGGATACAAGTTAGAAAAGGGAAAGCAATAGAAAACCGAAGTTTTGGCACAGATTGGACAAAGATTTCGGGACAGATTAGCAGTTACTGATGCTCCTTATTTACAAGAAAGATACATTAACAGAAACTCATTGGGCAAAATTTTTATAAGAACACCTAGGAACTACTTATAAGTTATGAGCATCCATTTTTTTAACCTCCTTTAGGAATAAAGTATATGTAGCCATTAACAAGTTTCTCGACGGTTGTCAAGACCAAAAGTTTTTAGTCGGATTCCAAAATTTGAACCGTCCCCAAACTAGATCACTAGAATTGCCCCAACTCTTAGGTCAACTCTATTCTTATCTCACTGTGGTTCCTGGTGAATACAGTAGCCAGGTACAGTTGATGTGTGAGTAGAGAAAGTCAGAAAAATTTTATTCTCAAACCCTAGAAATTATTGCCTTATTGAATCCCATAAACTAGACACCCAAATAGGAAAAATATTAGAGACTTTAGAGGCAACGGATGAACAGAAAGTCACTTTAGCTACTTATATGTTAGAAGGAGAAACAGATTACTGGTGGGATTCTGTCAAGAGGACTCAAACTACTTTCACTTGGGAGGAGTTTATAAAAAAAAAAAAAAAAAATTTGGAAAAATATTTCTCAGATGCTGCCAGAGATAAAATGATTGCAGAATTCTTAGAATTTTTCCAAGGAAAGCTTAGTGTTTTCCAGTATGAAGCCAAGTTTAATGAACTGTCATGTTTTGCCCAGTATCTTATAGCCACTGAAGAACTGAAGTCCAAAAGATTTGAACAAGGTTTGAATCCTCATATTCGAACCAGAGTAGCGGTTCTCCGTATTCGAAAATATGGAGAACTAGTACAAACTGCTTTAGTGACAGAACGAGAATGGGAGGAAACTCGAAAAATATTTGAAAAGAATAGACTGAAAAGAAGTACACCATTGATAGAGTCAAAAAGACCAAAGATACAAGAGTTTCAAGCAAGGATGAGTAGTCCTCCAAAATCTATAGGACCTCGGACTTGTTTCACATGCGGATCGCGGGATCATTTTCAACGATACTGTCCTCGCTTGAATGGTAACATTCCTACCAGTCCTCCTTTTCAAAATGCTCCGCAAGTACCGGTAGCTCGCACCGCTCAAAATCAAAAGGTGCCTGGAAAAGCATTAGCAGTATCTACTGAGGAAGAATCAAACGACGTCATTAAAGGTATGAACGATTCACTTTTCGACGTCGTTCAAGGTATGAACGATTCACTTTTAGAATATTATTCCAATTTAAAAAAAAAATAATAATAAGTGAAACAATTTGAATTTTTGTAAGCACCATTATGGAAATTTAGCTAGAGTAATTTTAGGCCGGGTTTAAACCATTTGTTCATATCAATTCACTTGGCTAGAAATTTACAATTGAAGACAGTACCGTTAGGATATATACTTGCCCTCACCACTGCACTTAGTGATAAGGCCAAAACAAACAGAGTCTGCAGAAACTGTATACTAAGAATTGAAGATGTGGAGTGGTGACCCAAATTGAAATTGAAGAAAATTTGATATTACATTAGGAATGTACTGGTTATCCAAATATAGGATGATGATGAATTGTTATCGGAAGAATGTTACCTTTCAAACACCTAAAGGAAAGGAAATAATATTGTGCGAAAGAAAGTTCGGACAGAGAAAAGCAAAAATCTATCACTTGATGATTGGAAGAAATTGTGAAGAAGTTACTTAAGAATTAGATCCAGAAATATACTAGTTCAATAACTAAGGTACGTACTTTAAATTTCGAGGACGAAATTTTTATTAGGGGTAGAGAATGTAACATCCCCAAAAATATTAATGATTTAATATAATTTAAAACTATATAATAAGAATTTATGATAAAAAAATTCAAAATAAAAATCGGACGACGCCATTGCGTCCGTCTCGTCGAAACGATTAAAAACCATATATAAACTTTTTCGTTTTGAACTCATTTAAAGCATTAAAAAATTAAAAAAAAAAAGCTATATGCATATGTAAACATAAATAGCCAATAGAAAGATTCGAACTCAAGACCTTTTATTAAATTTTTAAAACAGTTTTCGCTAACCAAAAATCCGTTAAGTCTTTTCTGTTTAATTATAGTAGAACTAATTATTATTCTATAACTAGGAATACCAAGCGTCATCCAACCGTTCGATCACAATCGAACGGCCAGAATACAAAACGACACAAGGAATATCAAACGTCATCTGTGCCGTTCGTTTCCAAATCGGACGGCCAGAATACGAAACGGCAGATTTGCAATAAAGCCCCCGGGACTCTTCGTATTCCCGGGGGGCCTATATAAACCCCCCCCCACCCACAAACTTCTTCACAGCAGTCCTCGCGACAAGCGGGCCCCACCACCCACCGCTGACCACCCTCCGCCGCCGCCGCCGCCTGCCGGCCGCCGACCACCGCCGGCCACCGCCGCCGGCCGCCGCCGCCGTCGCCGGCCGCCACCGGTCGCCGCCGGTCACCACCGCCGGCTGCCGCCACCGTCGGCCACCACCGCCGCCACCGACCTCCGACCACCGCCCCGTCGGCCGCCGCCCGCCGCCGGCCACCGCCACCGGCCGCCGCCACCGTCGGCCACCACCGCCGACCACCGCCGCCGCCACCGACCACCGGCCGCCGCCGGCCGCCACCACCGACCACTGTTGGGTCGGGTACGTAATTTAAACCCGTTAACCCGTTCGGATTTTTAATAAATTGGTGATGCAAAAAGGCAATACAAGATTTAGAACCCACAACCTCTTCTTAACCTATTCTAAAACCCTTTAGGCTAACCAATAGATCCATTTACCTTTTATGTTTATAAATCACCTAAAATTAAATATATAGATTATTTATGCAAACTATATTGACCCTATCTTACCCATACGGACTCGGAATTGAGTTCCGTCAGTGACGTTGGACTCATAATGACAAAATACACTTACTTAGATTATAAAATTCCACAACCGACAATAAAAAAGTATATTTACCATTTTACCCCTAGGGTAAAATGGTCATAACCTCTTCGTTCTAACTCGGAATCAAATTCCGTTTGCGGCCACGGATTCCTAATAAAAATATCTACAAAATGAATATAAATTTAAAGATATTTTGGAATTGATCAAAACACCCCCAAAGAAGAAAACCCATTAGTACACATCGAAAAATGTTGGAAAAGTCCTGGAAAAATTTAGGATAAAAACTGACCAATTATTAGTAATATATTTTCAGGTTTTGAGCATACTAAAGCTTCCGTAGCAGGGGTAAGAGTTTGCAGCCATTCAGGTAGGGGATTTAAACTCAGTTTATTCATGCTAATTATATGCTATAGAATGTCGGTAATTTGATATGGAATGGTAAATTTTGAAATACGTAATCACTTATGTGGGTGTGGGGCTAGCCCTGGCTGAGGCCAAAAAGTACCTGGGTGTGGGGCTGTCCCTGGCTGCGGGCCTAAAAGATAAATCCTGGGTGTGGGGCTGTCCCTGGCTGCGGGCCTAAAAGATAAATCCTGGGTGTGGGGCTGTCCCTGGCTGCGGGCCAAAAAGATAATCCTAGGTGTGGGGCTAGCCTTGTTGCGGACTAAAAGTACCCGGGTAAGGATTGAGATTCCTACCCTGGCCGGATGAGCCAAAAAGGGAATCGGGTGATTAATGTTTTAATTATTTACTTTTCGTAGTCATGTTTACTGCTTTCAATACATATTATTTAGCATGAGCAAAACTGAGTCATTGGTGAGTCAGTGGATAGAACTCACCCCCCTACAGATATTGTGCACCGTACAGAGACCAACCCTGCAGTAACCGGAGAAGATGAGGAGCGATCGGGATGCGACCCAGAAGGAGTTGAAGACCCACTCTACACTCCTTTCTATGATGACGACGGAGCTGGAATATGATGTGTCAATGTGGAAAGTCTTAGCATAGGCTTTCATGTTCAATAAATTGTATCAAACAATGATGTTTTAATATAATGGCTCAGTATTTTCCATATTTGATGGAATTTATTTATATCAAGTTTTCTTCCTAACACCCCAGTATTATACGGGTTGAATTAATCCGTAAAATATCGGGGCGTTACATCAAGCCTCTGATGGCGAGCCGAGTAGCCTTACCCACTCCCTAACACTCGGGCAGTGGTTTATGGGTCCTACCTACGGGCTTATCAAATTAGGTCAATCTCTTCTTATATTTTCATTGTGGTCTAAACTAGGCTTGGGGCCTTGAGGAGAAGCTTACCCAAAAATTCAGCTGGCACATTACTACTATCAAACTCAGAGCACTAAACTAAAGAACTTATAAACTCTTATTCCAATCCATGTCGATTACATCGAATGAAAAGTACTACTACAAAAATTAACATACTAAAAAGGAAGACAAGTTAGGACTCCAACTCTGTCTCTGAACTACCACCGCTACTCCGGTCCTGAGCCTCTAAACCTGCATAAGAGCCTACTCGTGGGAAAGAGTAGCCCCCAAAGAGAAATTAAGAGATTAGCCAAATTAATGGCTAGTGATATCCTAGTAGCCTTTAATAATATGAGACAACCAATCCAATTAAATTATTTTTAGCAGTCACAGTACGGATTACTAATATTTACAGAGGGATAACCTAATCCTACCAGCAGTCTATGTTCTCATGCAATACCTACTGTCACTAGATTGTCTAACATAAAGTTCACTCAATATTTTACAGTATCAATAAACTATTTAAACAAAAAGACCATCTAAATGTTACCAGATTTGCCAATGCTCTAGAATTCCACAATCCAACATTAAGATTCCATACTTGTTAATTAGTAATCATATAAAATATCTATCCTAATGTGAACCCCGGATATTTTGTTCATCCTACCCCCGGTCGGGCATTATTATAGG
Source organism: Chamaelirium japonicum (assembly GCA_947650365.1). Taxonomy (NCBI): domain Eukaryota; kingdom Viridiplantae; phylum Streptophyta; class Magnoliopsida; order Liliales; family Melanthiaceae; genus Chamaelirium; species Chamaelirium japonicum. Next base: position 50,857,666 of record OX393559.1, read on the forward strand.
GCCTTTTATTTCGATGTAGAGGGCCAACTCTTTCGCCGCGCATACTCCGACACCATGCGCAAAGTCACCCATATGATCATAAGGAGTTTCCCGTTTTTCACGGTGGAGCTCTACCGCCCAACTTGCTTTCTTTAGGGTCTTCAACTACCCCGGGACAGGAATTGCTAGGCCAATCCCTACTCGAGGGCACCACCTATTGGCTTTACCACAATCCTTGCCCGTGACCCCTTAGCCTACTGATCTTCAATTGTGCGCGCAGGGTGCTTCACGGCCCTTGCGCGCACGGGGTCCAATCTTCTTAATTTCACCCATTTTAACAAAGTATTAAATACTCCAATAATAAATAATTATTTTTACACATATATTTAGACAATTAAAAAAAAGCATACGGTGATTAATAATTTACAACATTTTAACCCGGGTCCTGTGGGTGCAAATTTTGGCAAGAAGTCTGCCAACAGCGGGACCCATCGGCCCTGCCTGGTGGGCCCCCGTAGACTACCGCGGGACCCACCGGCCCTGCCCGGTGGGCCCATGAAGGTTTCCGAAGGACCCACCAGCCCTGCCTGGTGGGCCCCCGAGGACTACCGCGGGACCCACCGGTCCTGCCCGGTGGGCCCATGAAGGCTTCCGAAGGACCCACCAACCCTGCCTGGTGGGCCCCCGAAGACTACCACAGGACCCACCAGCCTTACCTGGAGGATCCCCAGATACGATAGCAGAAAACCGCCATTTACCACCAGAGAATCCTATAAATAGCAGAGCCTTCGAATGTAAATGGATCCGAAAAATCTGATTTCCACTTCTGAGATCTGATTTTCAGAACCCGGAGCTCTGGAATTTCTCAGCTTTCCCTCTTCCACCTCTCTTTGATCTTCTTCTCTCCTTTGAAGAGATCAGAGTGGTTTCAGTGATACTCGGCCTGTCGAGATCACTTCGATACAAGTGTTAGTGAATTCGGGTTGCTCCCTATAGCACGGAGACGTAGGCTTCGATTGAACTCCGAAATCATATCTCTCGTGTCCAACTTTCTCTGCTTGCGTATTGAGAGTTCCAACTCCAATCGACAGATCGAACAACGATCTTCGACTCAAAACTTCAATTGACTGGTGAGGAGAAGTCTTCGGGTCGGCACAAAGATTTTCCCCCACAGGTCCCGCACTGCTCTCGTAACCGATAATAACATTACAGCTAAAGGTCACATCGCTCTTAAAACGATTCGACCTACACTCCCCCAGAACCAGTATATTAGGGTTTCTATTCCTTTTAGTAGGGTGGATCCTGATAATCATTATTTACTCAATTATTATTCTAATTTAAGGAAATACCTATTTACGGTGTCCATGCAAAAATTATCATTAATTTATTAATATTTTGAAGTGTGATTATTTTATTAATATTTTAAAGCATGCGTCGCCGGACTCGCGACTTCGCATGCAATGAGGGGTCCACGTGACCACATGCGGCGATGCCCGGCGGGTCCCGCATACAGTATCGAGGACACCTACCCTAGTTGTTCTCATTTCCCACTATCAAAGACCACGGGAAGGGGAGTAGATGTCACCTGGTTGTCGATCACGCACAAACTCCTATTAACTGTTCTTGATCCATCTCTGCTCCATCTAAGGCTGGATCGTCCCGGTTACGCACTGTCAAATTCACACACAGCGGACCCATGGTTAATGCTTGCTATCGAGTAATACGGGTTTAGGGCCGAGTTGGCCGAGTCGAGAAATTTAGGTGTCATCGGACACCACCGGTCTACCGGTACGCAAAACGATGCTAAAGTCTCGGTTAATCGGCATTGCCGATGCGAAGAATCACACTACAGCTCAACTATACTATTTTGCCTAAACGGTCGCATCCGCATTGGCTATTGCCACTAGCATGCAAGGAGGGGTTTACACGGGAATCGCACTAGTGGCCAGCCTAGGCCGCTAAGTAGCGCATCATTGCCGTCATGGGTCGGCTTTGTGCGCACATGGCTACACAAGGTATTCTATGACCTTACTATACCTAGGCAGTCAAACTCGCATCGGTATTATCAATCCTGAGGTATGCGCGACCTGATAAGATCAGGCCCTCTAACCACGAGTGTGGGCTCAAGGGGCTTGATCGACATGCATAATTATGATCAAAATTAAGTAACATAACTAGTCCGGTCGTGTCCCGATATGGGCAGGGTTGACATAGAGGGGTAATGGCCACTATGACAGTGGGAATCGATAACCGACATGGCGGCTCATGACACTGTGCGCAACGGCACGATGGGTTCGCACACGAAACAAGAGAGGGTAAGGCTAGAGGCTAAGTTCACTACCAAAGGGTATATCGACAATCGTCGATGCCCTGAGGTTGTTCACCTGGCTCGACTTCCGGGGTTTGGCTGAGTTGGCACGAGGGTCACTAAGCAATATGCTGTCGTGCGCATAAGAGCACAACAATTTACAAGCAACAAGGTCAATCGGCACGGAGCTATATCCATGACCAATGAATATAAAACAACGAGCGTCGATGCGCAAGCATCGGTTCTAAGGCTAAGTATGGTCTAAGCTGCATCAGCCCAAGGGGATTTGTGTGGTGCTCCAAAGTATTGTCAGCATGCAAGTAGACGGGCAGAGGTTGGGGTCGTTAGCACGGGTGGCTAGAGTGGGCTTCACCCTGCCACTAGTCATCGACGATTGACGACGACTACAACGACAAGGGGATTGGTTAAGGCTCCGTCCAAACCCATCATTGGGCGGCAAAGCAGCGGTCGACGGGGTTTGGACCGGTGTTAGTCGACGGGGTTTGGACCGGTGTTGGGTGGTCTATGGGTGTCCGTGGTGGTCCCAACCCAATGCTCGACCACAGTCTCAAGGGTACCGGAAGACATGGCGGCGAGGGGAGAAGGGGGCGTCTATGTTTAGTCCAAGAGAAAGGGCGAGGAGCTAACCCAAGATAGTCTTCAGGGGGTTTTCCTCCACATTGCTATTGTACTTCGTCACGGCCATCTCCTCTACTCCGGGCATGGTCGGGGGTCCTTGGCTTCGGCTGGGCTCCTTCTCCTTGATCCATTCCGGCGACTACTCCTCTTTCTCCGATGGCTGGGCGTAGCACCATAGCGAGAGGGAGAGATGAGATCAAGAGAGGGAGTGATGAGAGATCGAAAGAGTGAGAGATGAGAGGGATGTAGAGAGAGGGGTCGGATCAGGGCTTTGGTGAGGGGTAAAGAGGTGGCTGGGGGTTCGGATTAAGGGAGTAGGGATTTTAAAGGATAGAGGGGGCGGCGGCCGGTGTACGGGTTGGATTCACGGCCAGATTTTGGGGGATTTGGGGTGAGGGAGGGGCAGTGACTGAGAGGGGAAGGTCAAGTGTAGATCGGGAAAGAGAGGGAGGGTCGGTGGCCGATGTACGAGTGAGATCAGGGGCCGGGTTCTCGGGGATCCGGGGTGAGGGAAGGGCAGCGCAGGAGAGGGGGCGGTGAGGGGAAAGCAGGGGCGACGGGACGGCTGGGCGGTGATCGGGTTTAGGGTCGGGTAGGGGAGAGGAGGGAGATCCGAAAGAGATCGGATGAAAGGGAGAGGGATCCGAGAGAGATGAGAGAGAACGGGAGAGATGGGGGTTGGGTTCGGGTGAGGGTTTGGGTTTGGGTTTTGAGAGAGAAAGAGATATATATATATATATATATATATATATATATATATATATATATATATATAGAGAGAGAGAGAGAGAGAGAGAGAGAGAGAGAGAGAGAGCGAGAGAGAGAGAGTGAGAGAGAGAGAGAGAGAGGGTTGGGATGATGGGGGGTGGTTGAAAGGGGGTGGTTGAATTGGGTTTTGGCTGGTTGAGGAGAGAGAGAGGGAACGGTTAGGTTGGGTTTGGGATTAAGAGAGAGAGAGAGAGAGAGAGAGAGAGAGAGAGAGAGAGAGAGAGAGAGAGAGTGAGTTGGCTGTTAGATTGGGTTTAGGATTAGGTTTTTAGTTTTTGTTTGTTTTTTTTTTTCTAACTCTTAAAGCGGTCAGGCGCACTCACACTGGACCATCGTCGCGCCGTGATCCGCCGGCACGCGAATCTCATCGGATCCGATAGACTCAACACGATAACCATTTTTTTTTTATATTAATATTTTAATTTTATTACCATGCATGTCATGCATTGATATACGTGCATCCATACCCGTGTAACTACTCTTCCAATATCGCCTCGCGACCCGGACCCGAGGCCTGCTGTCCGGTCCAACACAAGTTCGAACACATAGCATCGACAATCAATTTATGCAACACGACAAATGAATCCCAGCTATTATTATAATAATATTAAAAGGAAACTGAGTTGCCCTACGCGGAAGAACTCTGAAGCACCGGTCATTACAAATACAGTTGCATGGGTATTTATCATTTTTATAGTAGGTTTTAATAGGATTAATGAGAGAGAGCCGTGTTCACACATGGGAGAAGGATTTTGGCTCTTCAAAAGTAGTCCACGTGTCACAACACGAAAGAGAGACTTCCATTTTAGTATATATACTAGTAAGAAACCCGGGTAATGCCCGAATGTGCTTGATGCACGCCATTTAATTGGCAAAGATGACATTGCAACTATTTAAAGAAGTGTGAAATATGAAGTGAACGTGATTCACTTGTTAGAGAGAGAAAGAGAGAGATTAACATCAAATGACCATTAAATATCAATAAATGAAAATTTATCATCACTATGGTAGGTTTTTAAATGGATTTAAAAGAGAGCCGCGTTCATACATGGAAGAAGAATTTTAGCTCTTTAAAAGACGTCCACGTATCACAACACGGAAGAGACGCTTCCATTTTAGTATATATATAAATATATAGATGAGACCCAAGCAGAAAAATTAATACAGACAGAAAACATGGAATAATGATTTTTAATAGCAATCTATATAACATGGCACGTCAATTTTGTGCTGACTAGACAAAACGGAAGCTGACTAGGACAAGCTGACTGGACAAAAATGAACCAAATAAATCTAACCATTCGTTCAAAAATTAACACACGACCTCTATTTCCCGTCAACCAACTCCCTCCCCTTGGTTTCAAATCCCGACTCATTTAAATTGCACAAACCACTAAAATCCCAGCCCATTTAAACTGCACTAAACCTAACTGTTCATCCCGTGATCGTTGTTTGCATAAACGGCTATAAACCCGCATGTTAAAATTTTTATTGCCCCAAACCATCGGGTCGATCTCGAGGAATCCATTCGAATAGAGACAACTGTGATTGATCGATTATAGGGGGAGGGAGAGTTGGTCGAGCCGAAGGTGCTTGCTTCGTGCCAATCGGCACGGATGAGGAAATGGGTATCTTTATAAATGTCGTTGTTGTCGTCGAAAGTGTTTTGTGGCCGTTGAAGGCGTCCCGCTGTAGTGCTGACAGGCACGGGCATGCACTAGTACTAGCACGGGTCTGGTCACTTCTGATTTCAAAAGAATAAATAACGGCTCTTAACTTATATGGCAAGAGTCATGCTCACAATATTAAGACTAGTAACTGTCAGGGGAAACATCTCGCTGGCTCGTGTGCTTGACCTTCAAAGTAAGGAAAACGTGAGAACGCCTGGCTTCGTGAGGAGCACAGACCCTCCGACGCTCAAGTCAGTGCCGGTTCTAAAGGTAGGAGGTTTTAGATGAAGAAAAATGGCGGGGTTTCAGAGTATCGAACCTGTACTTTGGAGCCCGGAGTCATACATTTATAGACCTTTTGCAGACCGCCAGAGTTCGACACATGACCGCTCTTTCCCGTACATTCTACACCTTCACGTGCTAGCTCACATGAGCCCTTCAATGGCCATTGTTGTTTAGCTTGCCAGGCGGTGGCGAGGGGTAACGCACCGGTCTTGTCTGTGCCAGGTGGGCAAACTGGAAGTCACCAGTCAGGGGTGCGCTAGACTGACTCTGGTGGCTCATGTGGCTCGCAGTTGTCCACGTAGTTCCACGGGGGTGATGGCACATGTCAGCCCACTATCGCCTTGCTGTAGGCGACCCCCATGGGAAAAAATAGGTGAACTCCTTCGCGAGCCAACTAGTCACTGAGGAACTGGGCGAGCTCATGGTGGATCTCACCTCAAACAGTGGAGCAAAAGACAGGATCCCTCCGTGGACGAGCGGACCAAGTGCGGCACGACGAGCTCCTGAGGACGAGCTGAGAACGAAGACCATCCGCGGGCGAGCCGTACTCGCGCTTGATAGGCGAGCTTATGGAGTTCATGGATATCCCTCTAAGTTTTATGTTGGCAAGGGGCGATCTCTTCGCGTGCGAGCTGATCACGTTCGGTCTCGGCGATCTCTCTGCGAGCGAGCTATTAGGTGGCCATCACTGTTGAAATTTTTCAGAACCTTTCGATCTCCATCCTGTTGCTCTTCCAAAAGGCGGCTTCTTCACGAACGAAAAGGTTAGCACGGCAACTCGGTGACCCTATTGGTGCCGTTGTTCCACCTTTTTCTTCCTGTTGTCAATAAGCAAACACTTCCACGGGTGGGCTGATCACGCATGAGATGCATGACCTCTATTCAAGCCACGTGCGAGCTATTCTCTATTCAGGCTACGTGTGAGCTGACCGCGTGCGAGCTGTTATCTATTCAGGCTGTGTGCGAGCTGACTGCGGGTGTCGGTTTTCAAGATTTGTTTTGGTCACAATGCTGCTTACCCAAAAGTCGGGATTGGCCTTGAGTCTCGAGCTCGTCATAGTGGGTAGTTTCTTCTTTTATCATTTGAGGTCGCCCAGGGTGTGCTCAAAGACAAGGGCGATCTCCCTGAGGACATATGTCATTTAGTCGTGTCCTTCCCTGCTGCTGTCGCATGGACAATGAGCGGTGATATTTTCTGGCACCATTAATAACACTATAGGACAAGTGGGAACACACAATCTCACGAGGGTGGACAGCAGTCGGCACAGATAAACTGCAGGAGATTCAATTACTGGTGACTATCGGTGATACCTTGCTGGGGGAGGGGGGAGACATACCCTACTGAGGGGCATGCAGGGCCTCAGGAACCGCCGGTGGTGGTAGTGTTGGTGTGGGAACCTCTGGCTGAGGCGGGGCCAAGGTAAGGGCCTGTAGGAGCACCATGTTCGGATACACAGATGCATCAGGTTGCCACTGTTGAGGATCCTCACTGATTCCAAGCCGGGTACGTGATGCACTCCACATAGTCACTCACACGTTCTCCTTGGTCGAACTGAAAGTCAAAGAACGAAGAACGGATGTCAAGAAATCCGTCTTCATCATGGATCAGGCCATGATTCGTGTCTGGGTTAGCCGCACAAACATGCTGAGGTACGTCGGGGGACATGAGCTCGGGAACGAGGGTGGGACCAAGTTAGCTTCGACTCAAAAAAACCCGGGGGGGGGGGGGGGGGGGTTGGTTGTGGCTGAAGGAAGGGGGTGGGTCGGGCTGCGGGTTGGGTTAAGGGAGGGAGGGGAAAGGGGGGAAGGGGCCTGCGGGCTCGAGAAGGTAGAGGATGGCTGGGGTGTGGGGTATGGGCTCGAGAAAAGGGGAGAGAGGTGGGAGGAGGGCGTGGGGTGGAAGGAAGAGAGGAGGGGGAGGGTGTGGGGGTGGCTGGGGTAGCCTGTAGAGGAGAGGGGAGAGGAGGGAAGGGGGGTATAGGTCTATGGCAGCCTGCAGAGGAGAGGAGAGAGAAGGGGGCGTGGGGGGCTGGGGCAAGTGCAGGCAGGGTAGGGAAGGGAGGTTGATAGGGGTGCAGGGCAGGTTGGGAGGGGAGGGGATCGACTAGGGAGGGGAGGGGAGGGGGGCGAGAGATAGGGAGAGAAAAAGATCACGCGCGAGAGAGAGGGGGAGGGATCGAGAGAGAGAGAGAGAGAGAGAGAGAGAGAGAGAGAGAGAGAGGGGGGGGGGGGGGGAAGGGCCACAACCAGTGGCTTACACATGCTAGGTACTTGGAGGTTTTGGCTAGGGTTTTTCACACAGAACGTACACCTAGGGTTTCACACACCTAGTTATTCATTGCATAATTTCAAATAAAAGACAGAGGCAGCCCATATAAAGGCTTGCAATACCAACCCAAAGTTTCGACTAAGCGAGGTGGGACTAAAAGACAACATGCAGAACATAACATAAAAAAAAAGAAACAACAAAGGTGTGGAGTCGGCTCTGAGTGGCCAATCAGAGTCATAAGCTCAAGTGACACCTCCTGTGTTGGCACATGCGCCATGGGCATGGCTCGATGTCTGCATCATTCTTCCGGGGTGGGAGAGAACTTGACCCTGTTGAGTAAGGCTCGGTGCGGCTCTCATACAGCTCCAGCAGATTCGAGTCAAGCTGTTGAAGTTCCTTGCACTCCACCCATGTGTCCTCAGAAGGGGGTCTCCCTTTCTAGCGAACCAGATACTGTCGAGTTACATCGTCTCTACCAAAGATAATCTCGTCATACATGATTTTATCAATGCCTTCTGATGTACAGTTTGGGGGATTTTCGAAGAGTGCAAGTAGAGAGGGGCTCTCAAGGGCAGAGTCCAGGGTAGGCTCACCTATCAAAGGATTACTATGGTTAAAATTTGGACCCTTGTAAGCTACTAGATCTTCAATGTTGGAAGTAGGACTAATGCCAAAGCTTGTGGGTAGCTCAATAACATAAGTATTATTATTTATCTTCTTTAGAATCTGAAAGGGACCCACACTGTGTGTATGTAATTTCTTAACGGCTCCTGATAGAAACCGTTCCAGACATATCCGGACGATTACGTAATCTCCGACGTTAAAAGTTTAAATTTATTTTTGAGCATCGGCTTGTAATTTATAGTCAGCATTACTTTGTTCAATTTTGCTACTAATCTCTTTATGTAACTTATGCATATATGATGCAAATACAGACGTAGACTCGGAGACTCTATAGTAATGAGCTATTGGAATAAGGTCTATAGGTTGCCTAGGCTTAAAACCATGTATGATTTCATACGGACTCATGCCGGTAGTTCTATTAACAGATATATTATATGCAACTCGGCAATAGACAGTTTAAAATCCCAACTCCCGACATGTTCACCCATTAAAGTTCGTAGAAGATTCCCCTTGCTATGATTGACAACTTTCGTCTGGCCATCAGTTTATGGGTGGAACGTGGTGAAGAATTGAAGCTTGCTACCTAATTTGTGCCACAGGGTCTTCCAGAAGAAATTGGTAAATTTGACATTGCTGTCGGTCACAATGGTCTTAGGTAACACGTGTAACCTTACGACGCCATCAAAGAATATCTTTTCGACTCTAGATGCGTTGGAGTTTCTGAAGCATGGTAGGAAATATGCCATCTTAGATAAACGGTCCACCACAACTAGAACCGAATCGTTCTTTTTGAGGCTCTTTGGGAGACCAATCACAAAGTCCATGCTGATATCTTGCCAGGGGTAGTTTGGAACTGGTAGTAGAGTATACATGCTGGTATTTTACTTTTGCTGCTTAGCCAGCTGGCAGATGTGACACTGACTTACATGCTTAGCGACATCTCGCTTCAGACTCGACCAAAAAAATCGATACTTGACGGCCTCGATGGTCTTCTCGTTGCCGAGTGACCGACAAGACCACCAACGTGCAATTCTCATACTAGAAATTCGCGGAGAGATGTTCGAGGAATACACAACCGTCAGCCGTGAAAGAGGTAGCCATCTTGTATGAGGTACCATCAACCTCTTGAACGGACCCATCTAATAACAAGGCATGTATCTCACCAAAGTTAGGGCAGGACTCATACTCAACCTTCAGTTTTTCAGAACCCTTAATCATAGTGATCAATTTGGACAGGACAAACACACGAAGACTAAGGGCGTCAACGGCCTTGTTTTTTACTCCCACCTTATTACATAGGGTGAAGGTGTAATCTTAGAGGAATTAAACCCAACGACCATGTTGTACATTCAATTTCTTCTGGGTGTAGATGTACCGCAGGGCCTTATGGTCAGAGTAGATGATAAATTCTTGTGGGAGCAGGTAATGCCACCAATGATGGAGAGATTGAACTACCGCATAGAATTCTTTGTCATAAATAGAGTACCGCTGACGTGTATCATTCAACTTCTCGCTGAAATAGGCAACGAAATGACCTTCTTGGGAGAGGATGCCACCTATTCCAAGCTCTAAGGTATCACAAGCCACTTCAATAATTTTAGAAAAATCAGGGAGGTGCATGACAGGCCGGGGTCTCAACCATTCTTTTCTTAATCTGCAAAACAGCCTTGGAGGCGACAATCGTCCACTCGAACTCGCCTAGCCTTTTTTGAGGCAGAATGTGATTGGGGCCATATATGGTGGTGAACCTTTTGATGATTCTTTTGTAAAAGATGACCAACATATGGAAACTTCTGACATCAGGGATGCTCTTAGATTAAGGCCATTATTCGATAGCGTGGACCTTCTCAGGATCCGCGGAGACCCTATGGACAAAAAAACAAACCCTAGGAAATGGACTTCAACAGTGTGGAAGGTATACTTATTTGGATTAGCGTACAGTTTTTTCCTCAGCACGACGCAGACTTACCGAAGGTGGTCTAGACGTTGTGTTCGGTACTGGCTATAGATGAGTATGTCATCGAAGTACACCACGAGAAACTTTCTCATAAAAGGTTGGAGTACTTCTGTCATGACTCTTATGAAGGTGCTCGATGCATTGGTCAGTCCAAATGGCATAACAATCCATTCGTACAGCCTATCTTTGGTCTTAAAAGCTATATTCCACTCGTCTCTAGGGCAAATGTGAATCTGGTGGTAGCTACTCTTTAGGTCGACCTTGGAAAAGACTGTGACTCCGGACATCATATCCAGTAGGCCATCTAGACGAGGGATAGAGAAATAATATATATTTGACTGTTATTTTGTTGATATCGCGGCTATACACGCACATACACTAGGTGCCATCTTTCTTGGGCGTAAGTAAAGTGGGGACCACGTAAGGGCTCATACTTTCTTTGATAACAACCCTTCTTGAGTAGTTCATCAACATGCCGCTTCAACTCGGCATGCTCCGTAGGGTTCATCCTATAGTGGGTAGGTTGGGAAGGCTTGCCCCAGGGATCAAATCAATTGTGTGTTGTATGTCACGCATTTGAGGCAATTGGACGTATAGATTATCGGGAAAAACATCAAAGAACTCTTTTTTGCACAGGAGGAATCTCAGAAGGAATCACTTGGGTGGACTCTTTAGGAACTTCCCGAGCTGTAAGGATCATTCTTTAGGTCTTCTCTCAAGCCTGACCTTAAACGGGAGAGGAACTAGACCGAAGTTTCAGTTCCAAGGACGTTGCAACGAGTCAAGAACTCGTCGAATTTGGCGACAGTCCCTGGCTAACTTGTTGCCGTGAATTTGTGCCATTAATCTAATAGGTGGGCCTGGTATGACGAGGGCACATATTTGCCTTTTAGTTCAATCTTCATTGCGACCCAAATATCGATGGGGTCTTGGGTTCGGGTGACTCTTAGGGCCTCTATGTTGGTCCAGTATTGGCTGGCAGGTCCGCTAAGTTTCATGGCAGTGAATTCCTGACCTTTCTCAGTTCAGTTTAGGGGTACCAGGAAAAATCCCAATCCATGGACTGGAGCTAGTTCAAGAAAAATTGAGGATCATGCCTACCATCAAAAGGGAGCACCTTTTGGTTGAGGGTTTGACGACTGGTAATTACAACCGGCCAGTGGTATTGCGCCACATACGCTAGTGAAGGTATGGAGGTAATTGGAACCCCAATGAAAATGACCTCCGTAGCCTCTACAAATTACCTCTTTTATCCTCATTTGGCGTATGTGACGCAGTTAGCTAGGGGTGGGACTTGGGCGGGTTGAGGGGTCTGTCTATACCCAACTCGACCTACACGCATCTCTCGTTTTGATTGTGGAATCCAGGGAACAAGTGGAAGCCCAACCCGTGCTTGCCCATGTCGGGTTGTCCAATTTGCCAAAAAATGGACGGGTTAGACGGATTTAATTTGAACACAAGAAATATAATTATTTGATCTCATAAAACCAAAACAAGAAAAAAAAATTATTATATTAACCAACTATAACCACTACTACAAAAAATAAAATTAGCAAACACCACTCTCCTCTCTCTCTCTCTCTCTCTCTCTCTCTCTCTCTCTCTCTCTCTCTCTCTCTCTCTCTCTCTCTCTCTCTCTCTCTCTCTCTCTAATTCTCTAAAAACTCCATCACATTCTGGAATGGCTGTAATCATGGATCAATAACAACAACCCTATAAGCATGTATACCATCGAACCTGTCCAAATTGATATCGAGTTGATCTTTATTTGTCCAAATCCGTCCAAGTTTTTAACCAGCTTTGCCCATGCTTGTCCATTGTTCGGGTTCAGCGGGACGGATTTCGGTCAGACCCGCGCGCCCAAGTCCCACCCCTAGGCGCAGTGCCATTGATCGGTCATAATTACCGATCATCAAAGGCGATCGTCAAATTTTTTCTTTTGAGAGAGAGAGAGAGAGAGAGGGGGGGGGGGGGGTGTTTATATTAACAAATTTATCGTTCGGTAATAATTCAGTGAGGGGGCAAAATTCGGAGTTTGGAAAAAATCCAAAAAGTTCGGAATGAGTTCAGCAAAAGTACATTCACAGACATAAATCATAAAAATTCATATATTACAATAGCCATCTTTAATAAATAGATATCAAAAAAATTATTTATATTTAAAATAAAACAAATATCATATAAGAATAGTCAAATTCGTGAGTTATTGATATAATTCATGAAGAATTCAGGGATCATTTGGTATAGCCTTGGGCACCGAATAATTCGGAGAACGATTAGTTTGCCTTTCACTTTGTGAATTATATATCCACATTTTTTCCAAAAAATTGAAGAATATGGTTACCGGCCACTGCTCCAGACCCCATTTTAAAGTAAATATGAGACAATGACTAAAAAGATAATTGTGATCATATACTATACATATTTGCCTTCAAATAGGTTTCTAAATTTTTGTATTTTTTTGTAAAGGGATAACCATAGTTAGCAGTAAATATCTCACATGTTAGTGTGCCGGCACAAAATAGACCAAGGATCCAAACTATCATGATATTTAAAAAACTTAAGAGAGAGAGAGAGAGAGAGAGAGAGAGAGAGAGAGAGAGAGAGGCCCACCATTGCAGAGTGAGAGGAAATATGACATCGTAGCACTTATTTGAACCCTCAACTAAGGCCCGAGTTGCATGTCTTACCAACTTAGCTACCAATTGGAGACAAATCCTCTCCATACAAAGATGTTAATTTTGTCGTCTCCAACTGGTAGCTTAGGTACTAAGACATGCGATCCGTTGCCTTGATCAAGGGTTTGAATAATTGCTAGGCATATTTCCTCCCTCTCTGTAGTGGCAGGCCTCCCTCTCGCCTTAGTGGGCGAGCCTTCCTATTTATAGTCTCATTAAAAATCGGGGTATCTCTCTCTCTCTCTCTCTCTCTCTCTCTCTCTCTCTCTCTCTCTCTCTCTCTCTCTCTCTCTCTCTCTCTCTCTGTGTGTGTGTGTGTGTATGCGCGCGCACATGTGTGTGTCTCTTTCAGTCCTTGGTCTATCTTGGGCGCCGGTGCACTAACTGATGATGTACTTACCACTATAGCAGTCCCTTCAAAACAAATTTTTTTGTTAAATTTGCCCCTTTTAATTAAAAAAATATATGTTTGATATATACAAACCAACTTTGGATCCATCTACACCTATAAAAAAGTCACCCAAGTGGTTCTTGGCACCGAACCCATTTCATGGCCTTGTATTGGCACCCCTAATAAACCCAATTAACGTCCATTCCTAACCACCAGCCAACCCTTTCCTCTCCACCCTTACGGACCTGCAACGATCGCCCACCATCTCCCCCCTCCTCCAACACCATCATCACCACGACCTCGATCCTCTTCTTCTTCTTCTTTTTTCTTCTTCTTCTTCTTCCACTTTCCTGTTTGAATCTGTTTAAATATTCTTAGACTATTTAAAGATGCCACATCCTCTTAGAACATGTATGCTACCAAATCCTTATGCATTTTCCTGCCTTTCTTTTTATCGAGGTTGACTTGATTGTCAGAGGTTCTACGCTTGGAATCATCTCTTGGTAGTTTGAGTTGTTTGTGAAGGTTTGTTGACATCACTCATGTTGCCACCAAAGCTGACCGAATATATCGACGCACAATACTGACAACTTTTTTTTTGTATATAGTATTTGATAAGTTTCATATTGTACATATAACTTCTATAATCAACAATTAAGGGACATTTTTTTAAGTCTACAAGATTATATCCCAATTATCTATTCTAAACAACATTAATTACACAAGATGTAATTAATATATGATGATCTACTATTTTACTTTAGATTTGATTTATATTGTAGCAAGTTTATGTAATACTAGTAGATGAATGATTCAACAAAAGGAGAGGGATGAAGAGGTGGCGATAGAGTCGAAGCGCGCGCCAGACTCTGTTCTAGGAAGCCAATTGCCCTCCACGTGCGGATCTCTCAACAACAACTCTTAGAGATACGATGACACTCTAGATGCATTCACCCTCCTTGTTGGCAAGCCGTCAAGAGGGCTTTGACGAACCTCGATAGAGCTTTCAGGAACCTAGAAAAACAACAATGAAACAGAAGAAGAGAAAGCAGTAGCAGAGAGGGAGAGGAAGATCTAATTTCTAAGTGTATAGCCCTCTCCCAGCTAGCGGTTTGAGCAATTGTAGGGAACGTTATAAGATCTCTGGAGCACAGTCAAATAGTAACATCTAGTGTGTTATTGGTGATCCGCAAGGTAACAACTACGTACATAATGTCTTTGTGCGCACGATCTCCGTGAAACATCTGTCAAAGGTAAAACATGCATGTACAAATAATAAAAGGTGAGAGAAAATTAACAGGGTAGGCCTGGCCCAAGCCCACTCGTCGAAGCTGCATTCGTGTCTACAGGTGTGGGTGCCCGTGTACGCGCGGTCCAAGCTCAAGTCCGGCCCGACTAAGCTGCATTCTTACAAACTGAGCTATCAGCTGGAGACCTCGATTCTATTTGTGTGTGTGTGTGTGTGTGTGTGTGTGTGTGTGTGTGTGTGTGTGTGTATAGGATAACGATCCAGTGAGATAACTCTTCCATGAGATAACTTTGAGAAACCTATCTAGAGGTTTTAGAATTTGATGAAAATTGGTGAGCATGCTCTTTATGGCAAGTTGATCATCCTCACAAAAAATCATCAAATTATAAAACCTCTAGAGGCATCAAATACACAATTCAAATTATTGGTTTTAATGGACGGTCGATAAATCTTCTAACATTTGATGCCCTTAGAGGTTTTAGAATTTGATGGTTTTTTGTAAGAATGATCAACTTGCTATAGAGAGAATGCCCATCAATTTTCATCAAATTCTAAAACCTCTAGATAGGTTTCTCAAAGTTATCTCATATATCTCATATCTCATTGGATCGCTACACTATATATATATATATATATATATAAAGAGAGAGAGAGAGAGAGAGAGAGTTCTGCTCTCCTGCGGGACGTCCTGCACTGAACAAATCCGGGACAAATGTTGGCCGTCGGATTCCTTCCATCGGATGGCTAGGATTCACCCAGACCAAACCCGGCTATTACTGTGGCGGCCACAGTAACAACCGATTTTTGGTCTGGGTGAATCCCAGCCATTCGATTGATGGATCGAACGGCTCAAACGGATTTTCGCTGTTACTGTAGCGGCTACAGTAACAGCGAAAATCCGTTTGAGCCGTTCGATCCATCGATCGGACGGATGAGATTCACTCGGACCAATTTTCGCTGTTACTGTGGCCGCTACAGTAACATCGAAAATCCGTTTGAGCCGTTCGATCCTTCCATCGGATGGCTGGGATTCACCCAGACCAAAAATCGGCTGTTACTGTGGTCGCCACAGTAACAGCCGGGTTTGGTCTGGGTGAATCCCAGCCATCCGATGGAAGGAATCCGACGGCCAACATTTGTCCCGGATTTGTTCAGTGCGGGACGTCCCGCAGGAGAGCAGAACTCTCTCTCTCTCTCTCTCTATCTATATATATATATATATATATATATATATATATATATATATATATATATATATATATATATAGGGCTGGGATCCGTTGACAACCCAAAATGGGAGGTAAATTTACCTCCCATTTTTAACTTGATTCAATCGGTGGATAGAGGTTTCCGAATTTGTTGATTTTTTGTGAGGATGATCAACATGGCAAGTTGATCATCCTCACAAAAAATCAGCAAATTCGGAAACTTATAAGGGCGTCAAATGTGTTATTCAAATTAACGGTTCAAATAGACAAGTTCAGAAACATTTGATTCAATCGGCGCCCTTAGAAGGTTCAGATTTTGTTAATTTTTTGTGAGGATGATCAACTTGCCATAATGATCATCCTCACAAAAAATCAACAAAATCTGAAACTTCTAATGATGCCGATTGAATCTAATGTTTCTGAACCGTCTATTTGAACCGTTAATTTGAATAACACATTTGACGCCCATATAAGTTTCAGAATTTGCTGATTTTTTGTGAGGATGATCAACTTGCCATGTTGATCATCCTCACAAAAAATCAGCAAATTCGGAAACCTCTAACCAACGATTATGGCGAGTTGTAAATGAGAGGTAAATTTACCTCCCATTTTGGGTTGTCAACGGATCCCACCCCATATATATATATATATATATATATATATATATATATATATATATATATATATATATATATATATATATATATATATATATATATATATATATATAGGGGGATGCTTAGGTGCGGTCTGCGGTTCGCAGCCGTCAGATGCACCGGCCGCGTGCATCAGATGCACGGAGTGGTGCATCTGACGGCTGCGGACGCAGACCGCACCTAAGCATTCCCTATATATACATTTTTGAAATAATCGGGGGTAACATTTAAATTATAAAATCAAAAAATTCAATTCTTATATAAATGAAAACATTGTAGTGTTTTATATATATATATATATATATATATATATATATATATATATATATATATATATATATATATATAATCATCATAATATTTAATTCAATTCTAATATTAATGTACGGCTCAAGCTCCTTTGTCAGAGGAAAAAAATTGTTTGACAAAGAAAGAGATGAAGAAAATAAATAGGATTGCACGCAATCCACAAAAAGAAGTTTATGGATCTTCCATGGTGAGAAAAGTGTAGCTTTTTTAGCTACGGACCTGTGTGCAAGTCTTAGTGCACCTGCACCACTTTTAGAGCATCTCCAAGGGCCTCTCTTATGATTCACCCACTTAAGGGAGCTACTTTTGCCACGTTAGCCAAATAAGGGAGTGGGATTTTTTCCACTTCAATGGCGTCCCTCACCCTAATTTTTTCTCACTTCAACTGCCTCTAATCAACGGTTCTGATTGCTTCAATCTACAGCATCACATAGGTGATGTTGATTTTTTTTTTTTCTACTCCAACAGTCTCTGATCAACAGTTCTGATTGCTCCTGAACGTCACATCGGTCATGTTGTAGGGTCATGGTGACCCAACTATCAGGTGGGTTAATAAAATTATTTTTCCCTCTTTATTATGGAACGGTCGTTAGGCGGTCAGAGGATAGGGCACTAGAGCATGGCTTAAAGAGACCCAAAGATTGAAACGGGGGATGTAGCAACTGCTATTTATAAATTCTATAATCCTGTGAACATGACATCAACGGCCAGGATTTGCACGCGCAAACAAGAAGCAACGGCAAGTGCACAATGGTCAGGACATTTTTGTTGTTGAAAGGCTTCTTAGATTGCGCCTGATAGCGATAGTTGGCACGTTCTAAGTAGCATGGACTCCCATTATCAACATCTTGGGCACGCTAGCCCATTGTTGATTATGTCAGAGGAAGACGCAGACCTGGGCACAACCTGGCCACACTAGAATCTGGCTGGACGTAATCTCGCTCTGGTGCCACTATTAGATACCCTATCGCTTCAAAACCTTGGTCATAAGAGAAGGTCCACAATGGATATACGAAGGCACCACCATCCCCGATGTGGGACAAACCCAACAGTCAAAGTCCTCCACTCAGCAATAGGTGATGATGACATGCTCAAAGCTTTACCTTTGTTATAATACAACACACATGACATCCCATGGCCTTTACCATGCTTCCAAGTCTCGTGTGAAGATCTTTGAGTCGTCTAAGTGCTTACAATTATATAAGGTCCCCAACTTTACCTTGCTTGTTGCCTAAAACCCCAAAGCTCAAGCAAATATCATTTCAAATAAAAGCATCCTCACTCAGAATGGCCTATCATGAATCTCCCTCCAATCTCTTTTTACATGGTGGCCCTCTCACACACACACACACACACACACACACACAGAGAGAGAGAGAGAGAGAGAGAGAGAGAGAGAGAGAGAGAGAGAGAGAGAGAGAGAGAGAGAGAGAGAGAGAGAGAGAGAGAGAGAGAGAGACTTGGGGGAGAAGTCAATCTAACGTAGCATTAACAGTACATTACCAAACCTAGGCTTGAAGCATATAACATGGGACAGTATTAAGTAGCTTTTGAATGGGATTGCATCACTTGGGATTGTGTTGAAAGCCTAGAGGCAATGATGCAATATCATGGGATTGCATCGCTTTATAGATACGCTCCAACCGTAGTTAGGTTTTCGTGTATCCCGGTATTAGTAACAGATCAATTGTAGTAAAAGGTTAATACCGGATCGTTCCCACAAAGACAGTAAAGTAACAATATTTCTAACAAGTTTAGGATGGATCAAGGAGATGAATTTTGATTAAATTAACTAAATTTAAATTAAACTAAAAATGAGGAATAAACTTTTGGTTAAAGACTAGGGTCACAAAGTTGCCTCAAGTGATGAGAAAATATCTTTCTCTCAAAGTGATATGCCACTGTGGAGTCGAAAAAAAGCGCGGGTCGTCTTTATTGCGAATCACACGAGATTACAAGTGTGGCCCGGACCCGGGTGGCTCGGGTGTAGCGAGTCCGGGTTGCGGCGAGTTTTGATCAGGGGATTGTGGGAAAGATCTTCTGGGGGATCCCTTTGATCCGCGTCTCCACGTGGTGTTCGTGCGAGAGCTCTGAAGGAGTTGCCCAGGACAAGGGGTCTTTACAGGGAGAGGGTTTTGGAGAGGCTAAGGAATGTCCACCGTTGCTTTGTCCCTTCCGTGCTTCGCGCTTTCTCGGCTAGGGGGTTTTCGGCTTCGTTCCTTGGTCTTCGCGTCTTCCTCGTTCCTTGCTTGGCCTCGGTGTCCTTGATCGTCGGTTCGCGGCATCGATCGAGCTTTTGGCGTTGGCTTTGGCTTTGGCTTTTTGGCTTTGGCTTGGCTCCGGCGTGGCTCTGGCTTTTGCTTTGCTTCGGCGCTTGCACTTGGACGTAGCTGGGAGAGACTTGCGATGCTTTCATTCTTCCGGACTTCGTGTCGTATCGGCTAGAACGTGCGGTGCTTTTGCTCGTGGCCGGCGTAGTCGCTTGGCTTTGGCACTTGCGTTGCTTTGGCGCGGGCTTTACTAGGGCTTTGCTTTGGCTTCTTGCGTTGGCTTTAGCTTCAGCGTCAACTCGATCTTCTTCTTCGAACAACGTGGGCTACTTCTCCGGTGCTTCGACGGTTTACGTGTCGACGGGACTTCCCTTCTTCTCCGGGCTTCTTTGGCGTGATCGGAGTCGAAGAATGCTTTCGAAGATGGTGGGGGTAGCACCGGTATCCGTGCGTGGCGTCGGCTTTTGTTGATAAAGACGACGGGGTAGCGACGCTTCAGACGATCTGCTCCAGGCTTTCTTCTTCGTGGATGGCGCAGGCGTTAGTCGAAGACGACGGGGTGATGACGCTTTGCTTCTCTCCTCCGGGCCTTGGGGCTTGATCGGGATCGAGGATTTGTTGGAGCCGACGGGGTAGTGCCGCTCCTCTTCTTCTCCGGGCTTTTGGGCTTGATCGGAGTCGAAGGCTTGTTGGAGACGACGGGGTAGTGCCGCTCCTCTTCTTCTCCGGGCTTTTGGGCTTGATCGGAGTCGAAGGCTTGTTGGAGACGACGGGGTAGTGCCGCTCCGATCTTCTTCTCCGGGCTTTTGGGCTTGATCGGAGCCGAAGGCTTGTTGGAGACGACGGGGTAGTGCCGCTCCGATCTTCTTCTCCGGCCTTTGCTTCTGGCGTCTTCGGAGTCGAAGGGTTCTTCTTCTCCGAGCTTTCTTCTTCGTGCACGGAGTCGAAGGGATGATCTTCGTGTGCAAGGGTCTTCACATTGATGAGGACTTTCAGTAAGCTGATCCCTCGGGACAGGCTTGACTGTGCCTCGTGAAGCCTTGGGTCGATGAAGAAGCGTCTCCTCTTCTGCAGAGCTCCGGCGTTTCATCTTCAATTTTTCGACCTTGGTGACGGTTATGGTGTCGGCATCTTCTCCGGGATTTTGGGCTTGATCGGAGTCAAAGGCCTTGTTGACGACGACGGGTGTAGCGCCGCTTCTCTTCTTCTCCGGGCTTTTGGGCTTGATCGGAGTCGAAGGCTTTGTTGAAGGTGACGGGTGTAGCGCCGCTTCTCTTCTTCTCCGGGCTTTTGGGCTTGATCGGAGTCGAAGGCTTCTTGGAGACGACGGGGTAGTGCCGCTCCTCTTCTTCTCCGGGCTTTTGGGCTTGATCGGAGTCGAAGGCTTGTTGGAGACGACGGGGTAATGCCGCTCCGATCTTCTTCTCCGGCCTTTGCTTCTGGCGTCTTCGGAGTCGAAGGGTTCTTCTTCTCCGAGCTTTCTTCTTCGTGCACGGAGTCGAAGTCTTGATCTTCGTGTGCAAGGGTCTTCACGTTGATGAGGACTTTCAGTAAGCCGATCCCTCGGGACAGGCTTGACTGTGCCTCGTGAAGCCTTGGGTCGATGAAGAAGCGTCTCCTCTTCTGCAGAGCTCCGGCGTTTCGTCTTCAATCTTCGACCTCTTCTTCATTCCCCCACCCCCTCTATTTATAGGCAAAGGGGAGGGGAGAGAGATATGGGAACTTTTAATTTTAAATCCCTTTTGTATCTCTCTCATAATTACCCGGGATTTATTCATCCATTGATGAGGGGAATAACATTTAGTTGTTTTCCTTTTCTGGCGGGTGCAATTATGGCTGGATTTCGCACACGAAATCGATGGCGATCGGGCGCTTCTTCTTGTGCGTCGGATCGAGGGATCGGCGCAGATCCGCGTGTGTGCAGACGTCATACGCAACCTCCCCCCGCGCATGGCGGTATTTTCTTCCTTTTCTTTCTTTTCTTTCCTTTTCTTTTCTTTCCTTTTCTTTTCTTTCCTTGTCTTCTCTTTCCTTGCAGGGCCGGCCGGCCCCCCATGGGGTTCGGGTCCTAGTAGGGCCGGCCCCATGTGGCTCGGGTCCTAGTAGGGGCCGGCCCCATGGGGTTCGGACCCTAGTAGGGGCCGGCCCCCCTTGAAGCATGGGGTCCGCTCCTCTTTGCTAGGTGCGAGTCGGGTCCGGGTCCGCATCGGTGTGCGCGAGTCGGGTCCACGTGTCGGGTTTGCATCCGCGTCGGCGCGCGCGAGTCGGGTCCGCGCATCGGGTTTGCATCCGCGTCGACACACGTAAGTCGGGTTCGGGTCCGACGAAATTCGTGTGTCTACAGCCACATAATTTGAATGTAGAATGATATGAATCCAAATGATATATTTTATCATAACGTCCCTAATCCTAGAGTAACTATAAAGCATATTTTTTTTATTTTATTACTAACATCCCTAGTCCAAGGGTAATGTCATTAATAAACTCCATTTCATTCATCCCTAATCTAAGGGTAATGAATGATAATAAGATTGATAATATTGAATCCCTATTATTCTTATCAAATTATATCTAGTGGCTAAATTAGAAGATCTCTTCCAAATTCGATATTATCGAGCTTTTCACCTTGATAATACCATATAATGATAATCTATACCGCTCTGAGTAAAAACAGTCCGAAACTAAGTATGACTTATCTAATTGAATCACAAGCCATCTTGCTTGAGTACGACCTATCCGAGATTACGGCACAAAATTATATTAAAACTATGCATGATAATCATATAGGTGGACTTTCCACACAACCTATATGATACATCGCTAGGGTTCTCCTGGAACCCTAGATTAATTTAGAACATCATACTCTTATTGGAAACCACGGTAAGTATGATAGATCACACCCATGGTTGCCGGAGTCACAAGGAGTATCCAAGTTCACTCCCAATCCAACCCTTAAGCAATGATGTTTTCTTCTTCCAACCCGTTCCTTCTAGTTCCTTCGGATTTGAGGGCCTTTATAGCTCTGAGAAGAGTTGGTTCGAAGTCCTCCTAAAGTCATCTCGATCGTACGGATTGGTTATAAAACCGTCCGAGCGGTTATAGTAACCGCTTGGGCGGTTTGATAGTTATCGGTCGGTTCCGACTACGCGCTCCATTTCATTGGATGACTGCTATATTTTGCAAATCCGCCCAAGCGGATGGGTCAATCCGCTTGAGCAGTGTATGCGCAAAAAAGGTACGGGTCGGCTTTATTGCACAAAACGAGATTACAAATGTGGCCGGGACCCGGGTTGCTCGGGTGTAGCGAGTCCGGGTTGCGGCGAGTTTTGATCAGGGGATTGTGGGAAAGATCTTCTGGGGGATCCCTTTGATCCGCGTCTCCACGTGGTGTTCGTGCGAGAGCTCTGAAGGAGAAGCCCAGGACAGGGGTCTTTACAGGGAGAGGGTTTTGGAGAGGCTAAGGAATGTCCACCGTTGCTTTGTCCCTTCCGTGCTTCGCGCTTTCTCGGCTAGGGGGTTTTCGGCTTCGTTCCTCGGTCTTCGCGTCTTCCTCGTTCCTTGCTTGACCTCGGTGTCCTTGATCGTCGGTTCGCGGCGTCGATCGAGCTTTTGGCGTTGGCTTTGGCTTTGGCTTTTTGGCTTTGGCTTGGCTCCGGCGTGGCTCTGGCTTTTGCTTTGCTTCGGCGCTTGCACTTGGACGTAGCTGGGAGAGACTTGCGATGCTTTCGTTCTTCCGGACTTCGCGTCGTATCGGCTAGAACGTGCGGTGCTTTTGCTCGTGGCCGGCGTAGTCGCTTGGCTTTGGCACTTGCTTTGCTTTGGCGCGGGCTTTACTGGGGCTTTGCTTTGGCTTCTTGCGTTGCTTTAGCTTTGGCGTTTACTCGATCTTCTTCTTCGAACGACGTGGGCTACTTCTCCGGTGCTTCGACGGTTTGCGTGTCAACGGGACTTCTCTTCTTCTCCGGGCTTCTTTGGCGTGATCGGGGTCGAAGAATGCTTTCGAAGATGGTGGGAGTAGCACCGATCTCCGTGCGACGGTTGTAGCGTCGGCTTTTGTTGATGAAGACGACGGGGTAGTGACGCTTCGGATGATCTGTTCCAGCCTTTCTTCTTCGTGGATGGTGCAGATGTTTGTCGAAGACGACGTGGTGATGACGCTTCGCTTCTCTCCTCCGGGCTTTGGGGCTTGATCGGGATCGAGGACTTGTTGGAGACGACGGGGTAGTGCCGCTCCTCTTCTTCTCCGGGCTTTTGGGCTTGATCGGAGTCGAAGCTTGTTGGAGACGACGGGGTAGTGCCGCTCCTCTTCTTCTCCGGGCTTTTGGGCTTGATCGGAGTCGAAGCTTGTTGGAGACGACGGGGTAGTGCCGCTCCTCTTCTTCTCCGGGCTTTTGGGCTTGATCGGAGTCGAAGCTTGTTGGAGACGACGGGGTAGTGCCGCTCCTCTTCTTCTCCGGCCTTTGCTTCTGGCGTCCTCGGAGTCGAAGGGTTCTTCTTCTCCGAGCTTTCTTCTTCGTGAACGGAGTCGAAGGGGTGATCGTCGTGCGCAAGGGTCTTCACGTTGATGAGGACTTTCAGTAAGCCGATCCCTCGGGACAGGCTTGACTGTGCCTCGTGAAGCCTTGGGTCGATGAAGAAGCGTGCTCTCTTCTGCAGAGCTCTGGCGCTTCGTCTTCAATTTCTCGACCATTTTTTCCTTCCCCCACCCCCTCTATTTATAGGCAAAGAGGTGGGGAGAGAGATATGGAAACTTTTTAATTTCAAATCCCTTTTGTATCTCTCTCATAATTACCCGGATTTTATTCATCCATTGATGAAGGGAATAACATTTAATTGTTTTCCTTTTCTGGCGGGTGCAATTATGGCTGGATTTTGCGCACGAAATCGATGGCGATCGGGCGCTTCGTCTTGTGCGTCGGATCGAGGGATCGGCGCAGATCCGCGTGTGTGCAGACGTCATACGCTACCTCCCCCCGCGCATGGCGGTATTCTTTCCTTTTCTTTCTTTTCTTTCCTTTTCTTTTCTTTCCTTTTCTTTTCTTTCCTTTCTTTTCTTTCCTTTTTCTTTTCTTTCCTTTCTTTTCTTTCCTTTTTCTTTTCTTTCTTTTTCTCCCCTTTCCTTGCAGGGCCGGCCGGCCCCCTATGGGGTTCGGGTCCTACTAGGGCCGGCCCCATGTGGCTCGGGTCCTAGTAGGGACCGGCCCCCATGGGGTTCGGACCCTAGTAGGGGTCGGCCCCCCTTGGCGCATGGGGTCCGGGTCCGCATCGGCGCGCGCGAGTCGGGTTTGAATCCATGTCGGTGCGCGCGAGTTGGGTCCGTGTGTCGGGTTTGCATCCGCGTTGGCGCACGTGAGTCGGGTTCGGGTCCGACGAAATTCGTGTGTCTACAAGCAGATGTTGGTTATATCGGCTTTCATATTTGGGTTCAGTCATCTCTGGTTCCACCCGAACTTAGATTCCTCTTGTATTCCTTAACTTTCTCTATTCCCCATTTTTTGCTCGTTTTCTATTTGTGTCTTCTATTCCCTGCATAGCAAAAATATGCATCAAAGTATATATTTTTCTTTGATAAAATTGTGCATATATGATTAATTTTAATGCATTAAGATCGACACATTTTACTGTCGATCATTTATCTATATATGTATTATTTTTGTTTGGGTTAATTCACTTTTAATTGTATTTAGAAAGTTTCACAACTTTAGATGTTTCTGGTTAGGGTTCAATCCCACATTTGTAGGAACAAATTATTTATGCGTTTTTTTTAACGACAATCATAGGCCTGTGTATTGTTGGGTTTTGGTTTGCAAAAGGCAATACACAGATATGATCGTGCGCACGACTTGAAGATCGCGGGCACGGATGAATCAGTAGGAGACATCGTGCTCATGATGACTGCATCGTGCGCACGACCTAGGTTCTGGCAGTGCGGGTCAGGTTGTAGGATATCTTATTTTGGTAAAACAACTTTGGGTTTTGGGTCTCCAATTGAAGTACGACGCTCTACCCTAACCCTAGCTATATAAGAGGAATGGGAAGAGGCTTGATGGGTGGATTTGAAGCTCAAGGAAATCGTCAATAACGGCTACGGTGGGATCCGAGATCGTATACGACTGAATAATTAAGGCGAATCACGAAAAAAATTGAAGGATCTGAGGACTGCTTTCTCTCTCTGCCCGATAATCCCATGCCCCACAAAAACTCTCCCGAAATTTTTGTTTTTCATCAAAAGGCTGCCTACTAGACGCCACTATTGAAAATGAGATTGAGCTCTCATTCAAACAAAACCTGGTTTGGTATCTTGTAGATAAGTGATGATGATCCCATCAACCAAAGGATTGATCTCTCTTCCAAATCCTATATCGTACCTGTAGAAGGGGTTTCCCACCACGCGGACCAGATGATGACACATGTGCAACGGAGCCACCCAGCTTGGGCTAATATGAAGGACCGGACTAATCAGATCGGGTCCAGCTTGATCAACCAGATCCACAAGCTGCACCCACGAACACGCGATCTAGTGT